>SKCR01010334.1:0-22907 GCA_019454045.1 Zanthoxylum bungeanum | reverse complement strand
GGAAGATGTCTCAAATGCCCACAGTGGTATCTCAAGTCGAAGAATCACAAATACTACTCAATCCGAGAAGATTCTTATTGACATTGGTGTACCATATATTAAGAATCTTCAGTGAGTCGTTCAGTGTTTATCCGCTATAAACACCTACACATCTATACGAGTGTTGAAGTTGAATCAAGTCCCAAGATCAACAAATCATGCATAAAAACCGCATATAAACACATCAAAGGAGTAAGGCGGAAACATAACTCACATTGAACGGTTTTGATGAAATGAAGAACATGCGTTTTTAAGCTCCCTCCAAGCTCGGCAATGGCTTCTGGAACTGCAGTGGACGCACGGTTTGGGCTGTGAAAGTCTCCTCCATTTTCGGCCATGCAAGACTCCATTGAAGCTCCAAGCTTCAAGCTTCCATGCTCAAAGATTTCGTTTCCCTATCACCTATGTATCACTCAAGGTGTGCTAGCACTTGTTCATCTTCAATTTTGCTTCTCAAAATCGGTAAAACCAGAAACAATTTTAAGCAAAATCGGCAGTGAAGCCGTGAAGGAGAAGAGAGAAAAAGGGAGGGAGAAGAGAAAACCGTATATTGCCCCTTGCATGTAAGAGAGAGAAGGCAAATTGTTTTACTTATATTTATATTTTATTTCCAAAATAAAATCAAATATAAAAGCCTTTTCATTTACCAAATACAAAAGTCAAAAAAGCAAAAGGCTTTCATCATTTCAACTTTTACTTTAAGTCACATCACATCACTTTAATAAAGTAACATGTTGTCAAGTCACATCACTCAAAGTGACAATTGATTTGACGCATGATGTGACAAACGATTTGACGCTTGATGTGACTCGCGTGCCGCGCTCGAATTCGAAATGCGAATGCGCTCGCAATCACTCTCGGGCTCGGGTTCGCTAATTCCAAATTAACGAATTTTCCGTCGCGTCGTAATTAAATGATTACGCCTAGCGAAATCACTATTCACGTCGCTAACGAATTAATTCTAAATTAATTCGTTCGCCCGAATTAAAATCTAATTTTAATTCCGCGTCGAAATCCAATTTCGATTAATATATCGAATATATTAATTTTATCGATTAATTCCAAATTAATCGTTCTCTCTCTTTAATTAATATTTTATCCCAGATAAAATATCTCCATAATTAATCCCAGATTAATTTTCTCTCTCATCGAATTAATCCCAGATTAATTCTATCTCTCTCTTCTAATTAATCCCTGATTAATTAAGTGCGAGTTATACATCATCGGTGAATCTTCAGGAAGCGACCCATGAGATCTCCGGATATGTTGGCAGTAAATACGATCGTCGGACTGTCCGAACACGTAAGTACCTCGTACTACGTTTATATCGATTTACAAGACAAGGTTGGCTTCTAGCAAAGCGCCATGCCTACCCAATTCTCCAGAAATATTCTTACAGGAATATATAGATCTGTATCAAGCGTAGTAACCGTAGTATTGTGTATATTAGCCCAGTATCGGATAATCACGTGCTAGGGCTGGGGCTGGATAAGTGTCTACCCCGTCCGAAGCACATATCGGATGTCTGGTAACATAGTCTCTATAATCGGATATACATGACCTGGTCACAATATCCCGATTGGTTGCGCAACACTCAAGAGCACTAGTACCGTATCCTACGTGACATCAACTCCAATATGACTGAAGTGACACTTCCGTCTTGACATCACACCCAATACTCTACGACTCTCTGATAAACCCAGAAGTGGTGTACTCAGAACCTGTAAAAGTCCCCTACCACCAAAACCAAAGTTTATCGATTATCGTAAGTATTAGCGATGTAAGTCTCAGGTTAAGACCATACACACCTACCTTGATTCGGCCTCCCATAGACACATAGTCATAATACCAATGGGATTCCGAGGGGTCTATCCAGAGCGAAGCTGTTTCCCGTATCATCGGTGAAACACGACCTCCTATCGCACTTGCATAAGTATCCAATACTTATATATATGAGAACTATGCCGTTGTGCCCTCACAACACGCACAAGTGCAATACTAGCCTATTCCGCATTATCGATGTCCTGTCTCGATAATACTACTGCTAGGGATATTTAATGATTAATCCTTCGTGGACTGATACTGTCTCATATCATCTCAATCCAGGAACTAATCATAGGGACCTCTCTTCATTTATATATCTATGGTGATCTAATCACAAATGATGAGAGTGCAATTTCCTTATTACATAGTTAATTTGCTACAACAACACAATGATCTGTGCAAATAGTGACGCTATGGGTCATATTATCCAACAACGAGTCCCCAAGACTCATGGTTCATTTAGAACCCATTGGAATCATATATTCCAGTATACGACATGTACTAGTCTCAATGGGTTTACTTTACTGACCAAGTAGTGTAAACCTTGACCAGGAACTCTCTCAGAATGACAACGTCATGATACAACTCATTGTCAGTTGCGACGCTTTTGCAACTGTAAAATGAATAATCATCATAGGGTCTATTACGTCTTTACCATATAAAAAGATATATTATATTATAGAAACTTCTCATTTTATTCATAATAAAACGTTTTACAATAGTATTTTCTAGGAAATACAACCGGGAATTGGTGCTCTAAGCACCAACGCCAACATGAATGTCATTGGACCATAAATTTATTAAACTAATACATTGGATGTATATAGTGTAATAATTTATAAATTTCCTTGGGTAATTTTCTTTATTTTGTAACTTAGTTAATGAATTGTCATGATTTAGTTACATTTTTTTAAAGAACATATATTGAACGTCTTGAAAATTTTGAGAATTTTCAATCTATTCCGATGAAACGTGGATCTAATATTTTGACTAGTTCAATGATATTCTATCTGAAGTTTAGAAAATATATCTTTAAAATTCATTGTGAGTCTTTGAATTGTTCAGGGATGTATGATATGATCAAACAGATGAATTTAGGGCAATTAGTTTTAAGATTATTTAATGAATATGATTCTTACTCAATATTATTCTTCTACGATTCCATCGTGATGGAATTGGTTAGTGGGAGGAATTGAACCTTATATGATTTGATTCATTTGATATTGAGTGTTACCGAATTAGTTTCATTACTCTTGGGGATATGCTCTAGAACCACTAATTCGTCCTTTTATTTAAGGTTCTATTAGTTTCTATATTAACGTATATGATATATATAAGTAGAAAATTTGAATCTTGAAAAGTTTGAGATTTTAATCTTTCTTTTTATAATGGTTATATAATTGAAATTACTTGCGCGTTGGAGGTACAAGTGAAAGTTTATCATTTATTCTATTTAATAGCATATTGTATTCTATTTGATAGAATATCTTTTCTACGATCCCGATAAATAAAATGGATTTATTACTTGGTGTGTAACATCAGATATTGACAATTATAGAAAAGACTTGATTTTTGAAGTCAAATGTGTGAGTGATAAATTATAAATGGAACTACATAATTAATAAGATGAAGTGACCCTTAGACAACTTCCACATAAGTTCAATAAGGATGTCAGAATCATTTGCGGAGTATTTGATACTTAATGATTCTGTTGTTTTCTTATTGAAGAAAATAATCATATAACTTATAGTGGGAGTGATATTTGATATCGATTTTGGAAGTTAGCATTAAACCATAGATCTAAGATTGTTCATAGCTTACTACGATCAAGTTTGGAACTTGATTAAGCTTTCGTTATGAATCGTTCATAAAATGTGCAAATAGTTTGCGCAGCAAAAGCAAAGTGAGCTTATTAAAGGTTTGACCTTTATAGTATGACAGTGAGAAAAGTTATACTCAGCAATCTATTGTAGATTCTGAGGAAACTTGTCTCTAGTCGCACTAATTGAACAATTAAAGATCTGTTGGTTAATGTTGCTATTAAACTGTGTATTTTTGCTAGGAATGAAAAATGGCGTTTTGAATGGTTTCTTCGGATAAGAGATCCGTTTTTGATTTCTTTGTTTGAAGAGTTCATTCTGGAATGGCCCTGGAGTTTGTATTATGCTAAAATTACCGTTTGGTATACTAGCTTATAGAGCCTATTGTATACTCAGGTGAGCTTTCCAGAAATCTATGTTCTCTAATTTTGATATCAATCAGATTGTCTGATTTTATCAAAGCATGGAGAATACATATGTGATAGTAGGGTTAGTGGGAGCGTACACATTTCTTTCTATTGTTATATATCCTAACGACATTATCATTACTAATGTAATAATGAGGTATTTATGAGGTAAAAGGTTTACCTAAGTCTTATTTTCTCTGTGAAAGCAGTAGGAGTAGTGTCTGTTATATTCGATATAAAGTTTTATATATGATATAAAACTAAGAGAATTTTGAGATACTCCCATTAGTCGTACAATAGATATGATCTAATAAAGGACACAACAAGGCTATATGTGTGACAGTTAGTATAAGTTTTTTATAGTTAGTATGTCTCTTGAATATAATATTGATCTTTCGTAAATGATGATTCATTTGTTGAAAGAGAAATTGATTAGAATGTCTAATCAATCTTATGCATCATGGGATGATGGCATATTGAATACTATATTATGTACGATTAAATATATCAATTTTATCGTAATTATTACGAGCTATTTTGATACGTTGTAGACCATATGATGGGTCTTGAAACACGTTCTTTGTTATCTTTGAGATATGAAGAACATGTTTCTTATTCATGGAAAATAAAGTCTGCAACCATCAGGGTCAGATTAGTTTTGAGTTTAGTTATGACGTTAGATGGTCTACGTCATAAAGAGTCAGAAAAGATACAGTGGGAGTGTCACAGATGATTCTACTATGTGAGTTGAATTAGTTGTAACTTATTAAGTATTGATTTATGAAGTTGTATAGTGACATTTTAGATTAGAAATTTTGATATTAATATTGTGATTGTAGTTGTCTGCATAGTATTTTAGATTTGATCCAGGAATACTTGGATAAATCAGTAGCTGTAGCACAATATTGATATCGCATCTGAGTCATATTGATGTACAACTTAGGTTATACAAAATATTAAAGATGTAAGCTAAGGAAAACGATTGGGTTTGTTGGACAAACTCAATTTGTTATAGCGGACCTACATTTTATTACCTACCTCTTGAGTGATATGTAAGCTCTTGAGGGCCATGTGGATGTGATGCACATTTAGATGTGTATATGATACCGTGGATTGGCACTAGAGCAAGTGGGAGAAATTATTAGGGTTGGTGCTCGGAGCGCCAATCCTGATCGTATTTATGTCCGACTCATGAATACAAACAATGCCTTTTTTCCCATAATATTACTAAGTTATGGTCGCACCACTTGCCTTTTATATATGTATTCGATCTAATTATGATTAGATTGAAACTAAATCTGATTTAGTGATATGTATATTTTAGATAATGACCCCAGGATTTACAACGTAGTGCACAGTTACAACATAGTTTGTAATTGACATTGGGAAGTGTCACTATAAGTTGTATATTCTCAAATAAAGTTCCTGGTCAAGATTTACTAACACTGGTCGATTAGTAAAATCAGCTGAGACCAATACATGTCGTATATCAGACTTGGTCTGATGGTTTATCCCAATGAACCATGAGTCTCGGGAGACTCGTATAAATATGTAGGTGTTTATTTGATAAACATTGAACGGCTCACCGAAGATTTCTTAATAGATGGTACACACCAACGTCAATATGAATCTTCTCGAGTCGAGTAGTGTAGTGGTCCTTCGACTTGAGATACCACTGTGGATATGAGTTATCCTCCATAATTTGATGACAGTCACGTCACCGATCTATTTAGATCAGACCTCCGCCTGCTCGTTGGGTGTGGACTCATGCTCATGATATCCGGTGAGTATCAGATAGAATCCATCAGTCCTGTGTACAGGGCATATATATCATGTATGTGTTTCCGATCTATTAAATCCATGGTCGTGGTATACTTTGGAAGCGAGTTCTGAGTGTTATTTAGAGATCGTAAATTTGTAAGTCGGCTATATTATACCTTAGGGATTTGACTTTTCTATCTATATCCCCGGTATAATATAGATAGCCTGTGACAGAGGGATTATATGTATACGATGATCTCGACTTGCATAATTTACCAGTGGGTGAATTATGGACACGAAATTGGATTCTGTGACGGATTTACCTGAACTTAGAGAATCACATAATATGAAATGTACTCATTGAGCACTTGGGCAACGCTTAATGAATAATACTGATTAGTCATAATATTTTATCAGATTAAATTAGTTAATTCAAATCGTTTAATCGGTAAAAAATTCACATGCCGGGATATTTTTTTGGTCTTTCTAATGTATATTAGTATTTGATACATAATTAGATTAGATACACATTGATTCACAAATGGTAGCTTGAAATTTGTAAAGTTAGTAATGATTGATTCAATTAATGAATTGAATTATTATTATTATAATTTATACATTTGTAAAGTGTTGGCTAATTATTTAATATATATTAATTGTAATATATGGCAAATAATTTACCATGTGTCACAATTTTTCACCAAGCCATTTTTATTTAATTAAAATTGAAAAATAAATGGCCAAAAATTCTCTACCATTCACGCCACTTTTGTAACATAAAAGAAAAAAATTATTTTTCTTTCTTTGGGCAGAAGAGGTGGCATAATGAAGCCTCCAAAGATGTCTTCCAAAAATTTCAAATGAGAGAGTGAGAGAAGAATTAAACCAAGAATAAATTTTTGAAGGAATTTTTAAGATTAAAAGGTAATCTTCAATACTCTTTAACCTAGAAATTGTTTCTTTGTTTTCTTGTATTTTCTTCAATTGTTGTAGATATTCTTCTTCTCTAAATTTAGGGCTTTTTTATTTGGATGGTGGTTTGAGTGGCTAGAAGCATGTGTAAGTAAAATTTGAACTAGATTAAGGTAATTTGAGTTCAATTTGTTGTTGGAAAACTTGGTTGTCATTCTAGAGTTATAAACTTGAATTTTTCTAAAGATATTTCATAATGGTGGGACTTAATTGGTATAAGATTAATTTGATTACTCTTGTGAAAATTGAATTTAAAGCATGAAAATGATATTTTTTGTTCACTGTTTTTGACCTAGAAAATCTGGAATTTTTGTGATGAAAATATGTCATTTAGATGTGTTGGATGAGTATTGGAAATTAGGATAATTTTCGAAAATTATTTCGGAGTGAAAATAAGTGAAAACGGCTTTACCGGGTGAGTTTTCGGGCTTACCAGGTGACGACTATCCAAACAGTGAATTAGTCACTGTTTGGGTAGCCCATGAACTGCCCAAATACCATTGGGGCTGACCTGGGCAGCCCCGTGTGGTCTCGGTTGGTCAGTTCGACCAAAAACGCATTTTATGCTATTTTACGGAAAAATATTTCCGTGAAAGTTTCCTAATGTTTTCATCATTAATTATGTTGTTATATGATATCGAATAATACATTTAGGTGAAATATGAATAAGTTATAGATATACGACATCGAATAAATTATTCGATAACTTTAAAAGTTTTAAATTACGATTTCGCCCGAACTCCGTTTCCGCTACACTTGACCCCAACAATAATAACATTTAGGGATACTTCCATACTTTTTTTTTGGGAAAAACATAGGCTTTTTTTAGGTCAAAACACTCTGTAAACTCAGGAAAAAAAGATTGAGAATAACTAAGAGCAAGAAGATAAAATAAGAATCAATAGGAGAAAATCAGAGATTTCAGAGATTAAAGATTGACAACCTTCATAATTTATTTTCTTTATCACTTCTTTATTAACTCTTTGTCGTTTATTATATTTAACATGATGTTGTTGTTTATCTTTTTCATCATTAATTAGATATTATTTTAAGATTATAATGGAACCCAATATGAACTTTTTGATTAATTGAATCTCTTATATGATTGATTTGTGACATTCTATGTGGATTTTTTTTATCATTGTCTTCGCTTAATGTATTCTATTATTTGATCACTAATAGGATAGTTGTGGTAAACCCTAACAAACTTAGAAAATAAAGTTTTGATTTTGCCTTGGTAATTAATAATGCGTGATTTTATTCGTATGAATAGATTTTCATGCATGATAGGAATATACTTGTAGAGCATGCATAGCCATAAGTTCAACTTGTTCTTAATGAGTTTGATTTAGATTAATTACCATATTAATATAGGTAATTGAACTAAGTTAGACATTTATACTTTCAATTTGAACTTGCTCGCTTTATGCAATTGCAAGATTTAAGAAAAATGAGATTTCAAATCATGATATCATATTCTATCAAATGATTCCAGATTGGTGCTGAGCTAACTATAGTACAAAGTCATATCACTTTGGTTAATAAGATCCATAAACTTTCGCAACTCAATTTTGTATGATAGAATGTCCGACCCAAGAAGGGGCCATAGAACCACAAGAATCCTTAGTTAGAATGGGATTCCAACTCAACACCTTTTAGGGTGCCTTTGGGAATACAAACACAGGTGATGCATGTCTATCATCAACTCGTACCAAAGTTGGTGACCTAATGAAAGGGGATTTGGTGACTGATGCCTCGATAAATGGCGATCACATAAATAAAACATGAAACCGTAAGCTCCCAAGTAGTGGGTGGAGCCGGGGCTCTGACCTCAGCTGAATCGCCTCATCTATCCTCCTGAGAAGGAGTTTTTTTTCAAATCCTGATTTGAACAGGAGAATTATGCCATGCTAATGTGTCTTGGATGATCTTATTGGATCGGCATCGACCCAAAACCTCACGCATAAAATCTTACAAGAACAAAAAAGAAAAATCTTCGGAAGAGACTTGTAGATAACTTTATGTTCTAAGTTAATAATTCATCATAGTTGATCAGTTATGAATAAATGAGAAAGATTTAAAGGTATTATTTTGGGGAAGTTATGATCCTAGGTTTTTCTTATCTTAATACCTTGTGTGTTTGAGATTATTATTTACTTTTCTTTTACTTCAGTTTGTTAGTTAATATTTATTCCTTCATGATGGCGGGAAAAAGTGGGAGAATCTATACCTTCAAAAATCGTGGGCCTGATCTTGTAGAGTCTGATTGTAATTGGGCTATGATTTAATGAAGTCCAATATTAATTTCTTACACAAGTGTACTTTGTTGATTAGAATCTTCCTTATTCTTAATTACAATTGGCAATTTAATGTTTATAAGTTTTCTTGTATTCTGTTTGAGTTCTCTAGTTCAGAATTAAGAATTTAGAATTTAGAATCCACTCTCTAGTTTTTTATTGGCTTATATAGCCTTGTGTATGACGGTTTCATTTTCTATGTGACACTTGTCTATTATTGAACTTTTTTTTTAGTTGCATGGGGTTCATTAGGCACTTGACATGCTAAAATGTAAGATAAGATGTAATTACGCTTGTTATTATGTAAGCTAAATTAAGCTTACATGTTAAGTTAAGTGGGTTGCCATTAAAGCCTACTAACTCTGGATTATGATGTGTGACCTCATACATTCCGAAATATTGATATAGGGGTCGAAATATTCTATTCATTGTCTAGTTCATTGGTTCCGGAGTAAGTTCTCTTTGGAGTTAGTCAACTCCAGAATTGATAGATCACATAGTATCTTTACTCTGAAATGAGTCGATCTCGGAGCGAATTGATCTTGGAATGACGTCACTTTAGAGTGACGTCACTTCGGAGTTATGTATGAGTTTCTCTGGAGGTCTAGGGTTTTGAGGATCGTCCTGATTTTTACCGTCTAATAATACTGTATGTATATTAGTACTATGATATGTGGCATTCCTTTATTAGGCCTTTGTCTAACCATAGAAAATCAAGTAAGGAAACTTGTGGAGGAAGATTTATTGAAAGAGTGACACATGACTAATATAGTAGGGCTAAAATTAGGCTCCAACACTTAATAACCGATATTCTAAATAAGGTTAGGGTTGATAAAACTTTTTATATTTAACATTAATAACAAATCTGTTGGGGCGGTTTTGGGACCCCTACGGTCGGATCGGTATCCCGTGTAGCAGAAATGGGTCTAACCCGTGGATATCAAATATTGGTGTATTTTTAAATATTTTAATGAAATACCATATTTACGAGCGTTTAGGGAAAAATGGGTCTAAATCGGAGTCTGGGAAAAATAAATAAATCGAGATAAAATAAAATTACAAATGCTTCATTCAGCGCATATATGAGCTGAATGAAAAGCAATTGCACTTTTAGAGCATATATTACTGAAATTGCCAATTGGTTTTAGTTTTTATTTAAATTTTAAAAATCTTAAACACCTTTTAAAATCACCTTAAATAATTTTAATTTCAAAATCAACCACAACACATGTTATACTACAACATATATGCATTTCTTTAAATCAAAATACAAACCAAAATAGAATCCCAGAATAAAATGGCTCCTGAACAATTCTAGGTTACCCAAAGGTTGTCAAGTTATTATAGAATGGCAGTCATAGCTCCAAGCTATCAACTAAAGTTCCAAACTCTAATTTTATATTTATGTCCAACATAAACATTTTGACCCAATCACAATAAAATTGTGTTTATACTTCCAAAGTATCCATACAAAATTTATTAGCCTAATTTCAACTTCAAGCTATGTTATTATGCATCCAATATATAATTCATCACTATATGTTTCACTAATGATAACTCACTAATGAAAAACATAGCTTTGGAGAAGATCAAACTTACCTAGCAAGCATTATTTCAAGATCCAATCTTTTTCTACTTGTTGAAATGTTGTGGAGAACTTTCAAAACTAGCAAGCTTAGTTCCAAGATCCAATCTTCTTCTCCTTCTTGTGTAGAGAATTTCCAAAGCTAGCAAGCTTGGTTCAAAGATCCAATCTTCTTCTCATTGTTGAAATATTGTAGAGAACTTCCAAAACTTCTCTAAATACTTTTACTTAGGCTAATATATCTAATTCTTGGTTATTTTTAGCTTTCTTAAGCTTGATTAAAACCTTGCTCAAGCATGCTATTTATAGCAAAACTTAAGCAATTTTTAATTAATAAAAGTCTTGATCAAATATTAGGTAGGCTTAATCAAATATGTATAATTAGGTGTGGCTAATCTCATTTGTCTACCACTTTGATTTAATCCAATTAAATCAAGATAAATTTTAATGAATTAGTTCAATGTATACCACTTTGATTTAATCCAATTAAATCAAGCCAAATACACCTATTATTACATATTATCAAAATATCCTCAAATAGTAGAGATATTTATGAAATTACGACAAAGCCCTTGTATAATTTTGGATTAATCCAATAAGGTCAAAGTAAATAATCCATGTTATCTAATAACAATTAATTATCTTAGTTGAAAATTATAATATCAAATACTATTTATTGTCAAAAATTATCGGCTACCCAAGTGCTCAACGAGTAGACTTCATATTGTGGGACTCTATAAGTCCAGACACGTTCATCATATAAGCCTAACTTATATGTATATAATTCGACCACCCCCGAATTCGCGAATAACACGAACAACCTTCTGAACTATACAAGTCAAGGTCATCATATATGTTTATCAATCCGTCCGTCGTAGGCTATCTGAGTTGTGCTTAGGAAACATAGATTACACCGTCAAGTTTCCAAGACGCATATCTAATGTCGATATGTCCATGATTCTTTATAACTAATCAGAAAATATTTTTGATATATGTGATCCACCTAGATAATCAACTTTAGACAAAGTGTTAAGAATCGTGACTTACTCATATGGATACCTAAATCCCTTATGGTACACATACGGGCCAAAAGATTCTATCTTGATATGCACTTGATTAATGAGTGCATCGGTCCACACCCAAGGAACATCTAGCAATCAGACCATGAAAGGTATCTAACATATATGACATTAAGTGTGGAGGATCACACACAAAATCAACGTTATCCTATAGTCAAAGGATCACAAACTCGACTCGAGGAGATTCCTAATGACAGTGGTGTGTACTTCCAATATTAGGAATCGCTTGTGATGCATTGAATATTCACTCCAGCGAATACCCATATGTCTATACGAGCTTCCAAAGCTCATGGTACGTCAGGTTAAATAATTGGAATTCCAATTCCAATATATGACATTGTTGGATAATTATGACCCATATCATCACTATTTGTACAGAACATGGTGTTGTTGTACAAATTAACTATGTGACAAAGGAAATTACTCTTTTATCATTTGTAATTGGATTACCAAGATACATAAATGATAAAAATCCATATGATTATTTCTGGATTAATAAGATATAAGACAATATTAATCCACTAAGGTTTAATCATTAAAATATCCATAGTCGTAGTATTATCGAGATTGGACATTGATAATGAGGAATAGACTAGTATTACACTTGTGCGCGTTGTGGCAGCATAACGACATAGTTCTTATTTATTTAAGTATTAGATACTTATACAAGTGTAATAGGAGATTGTGTTTACCGATGGTACGGAAACAGCTTCACTCTGGATAGACCCCTCAGAATCCCATTGGTAGTATTACTATGTGTCTATGGGAGTCCGAATCAGGGTAGGTGTATTTGGTCTTAACCTGAGACTTGCATCGCTAATACTTGCGACAATCAGTATACTTTGGTTTTGGTCGTCCGGGGCTTTAACAGATTCTGTGTACGCCTCTTCTGGGTATACTGAGAATTGTAGTGTATTGGGTGTGATGTCAAGATGGAAGTATCACTTCAGTAATATGGAGATGATGATCACGCATGGATACAAAACTAGTACTCTCTTAAATGCTGCAGCTATCGGGATAATATGACAAGATCATGATTATGCGATTAAAGAGACTAGTTGCTGTTAATCCGATATATGCTTCATACGGGGCAGACACAATTCCAGCCCCAGGCCTAGCATGTGACATCCGATACTGGATCATAATACGTGATACTACGTATACTACGCCTGATATAGATTATGTATATTCCATGTTTAATATATTTCTTGAGAATTGGGTAGGCACGGTACTTTGCTAGAAGCCAACCATGTCTTGTAAATCGGTAAGAACATGGTACTAGGTACGCACGTATTCGGATACTCCGATAATCGTATTTACTGCCAACATATCCCGGGATCTCTTGGGTCGCCTCCCAAAGATTCACCGATGATGTTTGACTCGAACAGATAATTAATATGGGAATTAATTATGAGAGAGAAAATTAATCTTGGATTAATTACTACAATAATTAATATGGGATTAATTAAAAGAGAAAGAATTAATTTGGGATTAATTGCTTCGAGAATTAATCTGGGAATAAATTCGTCGAGAAGAGAGAACGCGATTAATTTAGAATTAATCGGTAAAGTAAATTTAATAGTGAAATTAGATTTTACTATTTAATTTATTTTAATTGGGCTAAAATAATATATTAGATATATTAATTGAAATTAGATTTCAACGTAGAATTAAAATTGGATTTTAATTCAAGCGAACGAATTATTTTAGAATTAATTCGCCAGCGAATTCCGTAATAATTTTACTAGGCATTATTATTATTTAATGAAATTGGATTTAATTAAGTCGCAACGGAAAATTTGTTTAATTCGGAATTAAACGAACCCGGGCCCGAGCGAAGTTGCGTATTGGATTGTCCGACTTAAATTTAGAATTCAAGTGGGGCCCACCAACTTACATCAACATGTTTGACATGTGATGGAATTTGGTATTAGTTTGAAAGCTTGGATTGCTTGTTTTATACACAAACTAAGTCCAACACTCAACTTAATATATAAAGGATGGTCAACTTTAGAAGTTAGATTAGATCACTATTCATCCTCTCCCATTTTTCTCTCAAAAATGCCGAGAGCTTCGTACTATCTCCAATGGATTTTGTTTTCAAAATCCATACAATCTAGCACTTTAAAGAGTCAAAGGAAGGTGATAGGGAGACTAATCCGAGAGTTTGGAACTCGTCTTCAAGCTCCGAGCTACTAATCCAAAGGAATTTTTGAAAGCCTATATCTGGTCAATGTGAGTATTCCGCAACTCCCTTTGATTTATTCACACACAAATCACAACTTAGAGATCTTGGCATGTTCTAGGAACACTTACAATGGTATCAGAGCCATCTAAGTTTGATTTGAATTTTAGGATTTATGGACTTTATTTGGGATTTTTGTGTTTAGAACTTGATTTTCCTAAATTGGTTATTGGCTTGTGTTTGAATGATGTTGAGTTGGATTTGTGCATCTTCAATTTTGTCAAAAATTGATAGGATTAATTTTCCCCAAAAATTACCCATTGGCCGAGAATATGAACCCTAGAAGCTCATGGGAATTTTTGGAAATTTGACATATTAGATGTGTTGTTGGCATGAAATGAATCTTAGATGTTGATTTAATTAGATTGAAATCAAATTGGATGTCAATTTTATTGCCAAAACCGTGAGCATGAAACATGTTATAATAGATTGATTTTGCTTTAATTTGTGTTGGACATAAATTAAAATGTTAAGTATGATTAATTGAATTAATTAGTATTTTGGAAATATTATATTAATTGATTAATTATACTAATTACACTTGAATTGAATTAATTTGTAATTTAGAATAATGAATTAATTTAATTGTTGTATTTGGGCTTAATGGGCTTGGTTGGACCAAGTTTGGTTTAGGGTAATTGGTTGGATCCAATTGGGCCTAAAACCATTTCCATAAAGTCCAAATATGGCAATTGGGCCTTTAAATAATATAATTGGGCCTAATGGGCTTAAATTGATTTTTTGGCATAGGGTGATTCCTAATTAGGCTTTGGTTGCCAAAGTCCATGCCTTAATGAATTAATTGAAAGCCCATTGGACTTTAATTGAATAGTATTGGATACTAATTTGGCCTTTGAGACCTATAAAGATTGGATTTGGAATCCAAGTCTAAATACACTATTAAAAGTGTAATTATTTAATTTGGAATTAAATATGAATTAGTATTGAATATAATTTAAATTGGATTTAAAATTATAGTTCGATATAATTCAAGAATATGTACTTTGAGTACTTATTCTTAAAACGAGTTGGACTCGCGCAAATCAAATCGTTGTTTGAACATTGGATGGTCATTAATTTAAAGATTAATTAATTGGATTAGATTGATTGATAACATGCTATGTGTGAATACTTGATGTATGTATGAATAATGTATATCAGATGGATATTAGAAGGGTGATGGCGATTTTGGAAATTATTGTAATAAATTTAGAATTTATTAAATTGGACCTGTGTGTCCAGCCTATTACCTCTCTTCTCATTGTATTTCTCTTCTCACCCTTCCCCTCAATATAAATGAGGTTTCTTTAAAAGTGTTATGTAATTGGGTAGAAGTAAGAATAGTGCTAGCGGGAGAGAGGAAAGGGAGAGATTTGTTCTAGGAACAAATTGTTTTATATATCCATCAGCATATCATTATTAATTTTATCGCGCCTTATTATGCTTTTAGAATGCATGCTTAAGGGTGTATGATGAGAACTATTCAAAGATAATAAATTGGTTGCCAATTTACGCGAAACACCCTCAACAAATATTAAACGATTTCATTCCATTGAGTGATTCTCTCTCAAGATCCAAGATTGGCACTGGTTTGTTGGCCAAAGTCAAGACCTTTGTCCATCGCGGATGTGTTTAAATCATGAAGGCTTGTTCTATATCGCATTTCTTGTCCAAGTTGTGATTTTGTGGCCAAAGTCAAGATCATTTCTTGTCCATCGACATCGATTACGAAGCTTTCCAAAGTCAATGGGTGACGCTTAACTAGAATCATTAAGCTTGTTCTGCCAAAGCCAAGGCTTAGTTGATTTAGAGGAAAAAGGTTAGGCAATATATCAGATATATTTGCATATATTAGATATATGTTTCGGACTTGGATGTCCACCTTGGATGAGATCCAATTGATCTTAGAGATCTACCTAGTTTAGTTTCATACAACTTGTTGGCCAAAGTCAAGGTTGTGTGCTATTTAACGGGATCCTAGCCCACTAGGAAACTAGGTTTCCCAAGTACTCAACAGAGGGTTAGAGGCTTGCCGAAAAATAGTGGGAGGCAAGTATTAAATTTGTAAATTCGTTTAGATACTTGCCAATACGCGCTCATTTCAATTTTCGTCATTACATGAATATTTAGTTGGACTAATATTTAATTGTTGTTTTAAATTAAACAGCTAGACTGTATTCAAACTATTTCATTTATAGTCGATTATGTAATTGGATTATAGTAATCAATATATTTGGATTTAACCAATCAAATAGAAGTTGATTATATAGTTAGACTATAGTAAACATTATATTTTATTGTACCCGAAATCGTTGATTGGATAGTTGGACTATTGAAATCAAGATAACTGAAAGATAAGCGTTTAAAACATAATCCTGGGAGAAAATGTCTTTAAGCGGCTTTAATTTTCAGATTGGGAATAGAACCTCAGGATAGTCCTGGGAACTGAGAGGTTATTCTATTTGATAGAGTGACATCTCAGGCATGAGCCCGGAGTTGAGCAAATAGTAGAACATGATCTTTGGAAGATTCATGTGATGATAACTTTAGTGCTCAATCCGGTATGCTTGCCTCAAAGACTCCTTAATTTCTTTGTCAGAATTAAGGATTAGATCCTTATAGTATGATATTGAAATTGAAGGATCTTCAAAGATCTATACTTAGATCTTAGAATTACTAATTGCAATAGAAAACTCTTGGAAAGTTAATGGCTATGCTCAAGGAGACAAAGCCAGACTTTGCAAAAAGGGCAAGAAGCGTAAGGCGCATTTTATTTCGACATCCCAGAAGGCCAAGGCTTAGCCGAAGGCTTCTGGGGTGTGGAAAATGGCAAAGGCAAAATCATCACAGTCTTCTAGGAAGACAAATGACATATCCCAAGATGTCTGCCTAAACTGTGGCAAACGAGGTCACTGAAGTATGACTGCCGTATGGACAAGGCAGACATGAATGAAGTGAAGGCGGGGCAAGGCTCCGGCTTCAAGTATGTTTGTCATAAACATGTTCACTACTAGTTTCAAAATTGGATTTTTGATACTAGATGTGGTACATAAATATGTACTGATGTGCAGAATCTGCTGATGAGCAGGATACTGACTTCAGTTGAGATCTACCTGCGAGTCGAAAATGGGATGAGAGTCGCTGTTTTAACCGTAGAATCCTAAGCTTAGGAACTACCCTTTGGGCATGTACTTAAATTAGGAAACTGTTAAAATGTACCTAATTTGACTAGAAACATTATCTCTATATCTAAGTTTAACTCGTTGGGTATACCTTTATATTCTAGAACACTAAGTGTTTTATTTTATAAAGATGATATTGAGATAAACACATTAGATGTGAATAACAATATTTATATTTTGAATATAAATGAATCTCAAACGTATAACATGACAAACAAATAGCTCAAACTAAATTAGTCAGATGAGACTTATTTGTGGCATTGTTGTCAGGGACACATTAAACAAGACTCGTATATCTACACTTTCGAAGAGTGGATACTATGACAGATTTGATTCTAATCAAATAATGTCTACGAATCTAGTTTATTAGGCAAAGTGCCTAAAACATCTTTTACTTGATAAAAATACAAGTGCCACCGATCTGTTAGCCCTCGTTCATAGTGACGTAAGTGGGCCTATGTCTAGCTAGGCTTGAGATGGATATGAACACTTCATAAACTTTACAGATGTGGCATCGCGTTATGGTTATGTGTTAATTTTGAAACACGAATCGGAAACTTTTGATAAATTCAAAGAGTTTCGACACGAAGTATAAAAACAAACCGGCAATAGTATTAAAACATCACGATTGGACCGTGATGAAAATACTTAAGCAATTAGTTTCTCAATTACTTGAAAGAGTATAGTATTCTTTCAATGTGGACTCTTCACGGAACACCTCATTTTGACAGTGTGTCCGAACAGAGAAACCGAACTTCGTTGGACATAGTAAGGTTAATGATGAGTCACTATGAGCTACCATTTTCTTTCAAGGGATACGCATTTAACAGTGCAATACTTATTTTGAATAAAGTTCCATGAAAAATCTGTTGGACAGATTTCATATTAGATATGAACAGGAAAGAAATCTGGTTTTCTCATTCCTGAAGATTTGGGAATGCTGGGCATATGTTTGGATGATACCAAACCAAATCCAAATCGGATAAGTGCCTAATTTGTAGGTTATCCTAGGGAAACCAATGTATAGTACTTATACAACTCACAAGAGAACAATGTATTTGTCGCTCTCCGTGCGGTTTTCCTAAGAGGAATTCCTATATCCAGTGGTAAGTGTGAAGAAAGTAAAACTCGATGAAAATCGGAGTAATACTGTTCCAAACATCGAGTCCTCATGGAACACAAACAGTTCTTCAAGGATGAAATTGTACCACAAACTTCTAATACACAAGAACCGCTTAAGTCGGAGAGAGTCAAAAAACAACTTGCGAGGTATGGGTTTCTGATCTCACCTCGTAAAGATGTCAATCTTATTGAGGAAGAAAAACCGAATACGTATAAGGAAGTGATACAAGGTATCGACTCCCTATCACGGCAAAGTGTCATGAAGTCCGAAATGGATTCCATGTAAACCAACCAATTTTGGACACTGGTTGATGTACCAGAAGGCATTGATGTACCAGAAGGCATTGTGCCTATTGGTACTATATGAGTCTTCAAGGAAGACATACATGGATGACAACAAACAAACGTACAAAGCTAGGCTTGTAGCGAAAAGGTATCGTTATCTACATTGTGTCAATTACGACGAAATCTTTTACCTGTTGCCATGATTAAATCCATTTGGATAATGCTTGCTAATATTGTATGTTTCATTTATGAAATATGGTAGCTGAACGTCAAAATTGTTTTCCTTAAACGGAAACCTTTATGAGAATGCTTACAACATCCTGACGGTTTTGTCATACTAAAACATGCAAACAAGGTTTGCAAGTTAAATCAATCCATTTATGGATTGAAGCAAGCATTTCATTCTTGGAACTATCATTTTGATGTAATCATAATGGTATATGATTTAATTCAAAACAAAGATGATTCTTGTGTATATAAGAAGGTTAGTGGGAACGCACTGACAGTGATTGTCCTATATAATGATGATATGTCATTTCTTGGAAATGACATTCCCATAATACAATCGGTGAAAGCTTGGCTTTCATGAATATTCTCCGTAGACTACTTGGGAGAGACAACTTCATTCTAGGAATAAGGATCTACTGGGATAGATCTAAAGGTTGTTGGAACTCTCTGAGAACTCGTACATTGAAAGATATGTACGCGACCTGGTGTCTCATATGCTTTAAGCATATGGAGTCACAATCAGGCCAATCCAAGTGATGGTCACTGAATTGATGTTAAGAACATCCTTAAGTATCTTAGATGAACTAAGGATGCTTTCTTAAGCTACGGAGAAGGAGAACTTGAAGTGACTGGGTTCACTGATGCAAGTTTCCAAACCGACAAAAACGACTATAAGTCGTAATAATGACACTATATAGTTTGAATAATGGGATAGTGAGCTGGAAATCTTCCAAGCAAGATACTGTCGCCGAATAAAAAACAAAAGCGGAATATTGATGCAGCTGAGGCAGCAAAAGAAGCATTTTGGATATTGTAGACAACAGAACCTGGGCGACGCTATTTCTAGGCTCGCGGCCTATTTGAGAATACGAAATAACATGGAGTCGCCACCCGATGTGAACCGGGACAAAGATTTAAGGCCGCACTCACCCCTCGCAAGGGAAGACCTCAAACCGTTGGGTTCGGAATGGTCCCTTACTTATGTCATTGTGATGATATAATTTGTGCACTAAATCAACCGCACCTATATCCAATAATCATGCTCAAGGGTACTTAGATCTAACATGCTTTCATCCAAATAATTCCACGCAATGTAACACAACAAGCATATTAAACCATTAAATCAACATGTACGAATCATTACCCAAACGCATCATAAACTAAGAACATGCATAGTGAACAACCTAAACATGCTTTAAAAATAAATAACAAATTAAATTAAACCATGCTTCAAATAATAAACAAATAACCTAAAGACTAACATGCTCAAATACAAGTTTGGATGGGACAAAACATATGTCTCTTAAGTGGTACGTGGCGTTGTATCCCGAGTACAAACCGCACTACCGTCCATTCGGATTCGGCTACAGAATTTACGTCCGGGTTTCCATCCTATATACCACAAAAGGGAACACATGTCCCGCCCATCCAACAATCAAATCATGCCTCAAACGACTCTCATGCAATTATATATCAAAGTAAAATAAAATAAAGAATAAAGAAGATAGGTAAAAGGTGCACTCAGGTCTAACCTCTTTTGCCGTCTAAGAAAGGGCGTTACACGTCCGTTGGAAGGGTGAATGATCCGTTACTCTTTTAGTTCACCAACTCAACGTCTTTCCTCGATATTTTGCTGTTCGGGCTGCTGTTTCAAGTCCGTTTCGCGGCTGCTTCGCTGCTACGTTTCAGGTCACTGTCTTGATGGTTTAGCGGACTGTTTTAGGTGATTTTGAAGGCTTAGGGAGGTGCGTTTGTGAGGATTTTTTAGGGAAACTTTATGGAGGTTTTGGGGATGGTGTTTAAGTGATTTTAGGACGGTTTTGGGGGCTAATGACGCAACAAAAACCGACCAGAACAGAAGGTGAACTGCGGCAGTTCACAGGTGCAGTGGGGTGTTTTCAGGGACTGTTTTGGGTGATTTTGAAGGCTTATGGAGGTGCGTTTGTGGGGATATTTTTAGGGAAACTTTATGGAGGTTTTGGGGATGGTGTTTAGGTGATTTTAGGATGGTTTTGGGGGCTAAGGACGCAACAAAAACCGACCAGAACAGAAGGTGAACTGCGGCAGTTTACAGGTGCAGTGGGGTGTTTTCAGGGACTGTTTTGGGGCTGCGAATGGGGCTGTGTTTGGAGGGTGTTTAGTGGGACTTTAGGGCTGTGAATAAGGTTTATTTGAGGGTGTTTTAAGGCTGTGAATGGGGGCTGGAACTCGGCAATGGAGGGTTAAGTTTAGGGCTTGGGCGTGAAGGGTGTTGATGATGGATTGAAGATGCGGCAATGGAGGCTATTGGATCTTAAAGGCTCAGCAATGGAGGCTTCAGGGGGATGCTTGGGCGTGTAATGGAGGCTTAAGAGAATTCTTTAGGCGTGTGAGAGAGGTGTATGAGCTAGCGTTTTGAATGGGGGGTGAAAGCCTCTTTTTATAGGCAAAGAGAGAAGACTTTCCTAATTAGATTAGGAAGGAATCTCCTAATTGATTTCTAATAAGGAATGCATCTCCTAATTAGGATTTGGGATTGGATTTGATTTGGTAATGATTTGATTTGATTTCTTTTATTTAGGTAAGGATTTAACAAGATTTAAACATGTGATAAATATACATATACCTAAATAAAGGGGCTTTGGGCGTGAATCACATCTTTTGGGCATGGATTTGGTTTGACTTGTGTTTGACTTGGCTTTTGATTTGGCTTGGTTTGGGTTAGGTATGTGGTCTATGGGAGTTTTGGGCCTAAGTGAGCTTTGAAACGGAAGTCCAACAAGCAGCCGAAGCTAAACAACGAGATTAAATCCATCCAAAATTCTATTTTCCAACTTTACCCTTCCAACGTCCGTTTCCCGCGACTTTCATGACTAAAGAAGTAGTTGCCTCCATACGAGACTCCTCATTGGGCTAATGTGTAAAAATGCAATACCTACAGTCGCCACAACTTTGATGGGACTTGTGCAGTGTGTGACAATGACAATCCTATCAAAGTACGTGCAATGCATTTTTACTTACCTGGCTCGCCAGCTGTCACTGGTCTGCCTGTTGTGCTGAGTTGATAATGCTAAACCCCGTACCTAGGGCGTCGCGGTTGCGTCTCCATACCTAGAGTGCCGCAGTGATGATGTTGGTTGTCTGAGTGCTAACCCCATACCTAGGGTGTCGCAGTGACGCCTCCGTACCTAGAGTGCCACAAATGTCTGAATAGTGCACATGCCGTACCTGGCGTGCTAACCCCGTACCTAGGGCGTCGCTGTGGTCTGAATGCTAACCCCGTACCTAGGGTGTCGCGGGGACGTCTCCGTACCTAGAGAGCCACAAATGTCTGAGTGATAACCCCCGTACCTAGGGTGTCGTAGTGACACCTCCGTACTAGAGCGCCACAAATGTCTGAGTGCTAACCCCGTACCTAGGGTGTTGCAGTGACGCCTCCGTACCTAGAGCGCCACAAATGTCTGAGTGTTAACCTCGTACCTAGGGTGTCGCGGTGACGCCTCCGTACCTAGAGTGCCAAAAATGTCTGAGTGCTAACCCCGTACCTAGGTGCGCAGTGACGCCTCCGTACCTAGAGTGCCACAAATGTCTGAGTGCTAACCCCGTACCTAGGGTGTCGCGGTGACGTCTCCGTACCTAGAGAGCCACAAATGTCTGAGTGCGAACCCCGTACCTAGGGTGTCGCAGTGACGCCTCCGTACCTAGAGTGCCACAAATGTCTGAGTGCTAACCCCGTACCTAGGGTGTCGCGGGGACGTCTCCGTACCTAGAGAGCCACAAATGTCTAGTGCTAACCCCGTACCTAGGGTGTCGCAGTGACGCCTCCGTACCTAGAGTGCCACAAATGTCTGAGTACTAACCCCGTACCTAGGGTGTCGCAGTGACGCCTCCGTACCTAGAGAGCCACAAATGTCTGAATGCTAACCCTGTACCTAGGGTGTCGCAGCTGTGATATCTCCATGTCCGGAGTGCCGTACCTGGCTGAACTGATCTGATATCTCCATACCCAGAGTGTCGTACCTGGCTGAACTGATATCTCCATACCGGAGTGCCGTACCTGGCTGATCTGATATCTCCATAAA
>SKCR01010333.1:0-22635 GCA_019454045.1 Zanthoxylum bungeanum | reverse complement strand
GGCAGTACGTTTTTGGCTTGATTCATCTTCAAATCGACATAACCGATCAATGTGAGTATTCCGCTACCTCCGTTGATGTATTCATGCATTTTCATGTCTTGTTATTGATCTTGGGACCTTAGATTAACCAACATGATCCGCCATACTTCAATTAATTCATTCATGTATTTATATATTTTGCTTGTTCTTGTTGATCTTGGGGCTTGGTAATAGAAACCAAAAATCTATGTCCAGTCTCGATAATCTACGACTAGGGATATTTAATGATTAATCCTTCGTGGACTGATACTGTCTCATATCACATCTCAATCCAGGAACTAATCATATGGACCTCTCTTCATTATATATCTATGGTGATCTAATCACAAATGATGAGAGTGCAATTTCCTTATTACATAGTTAATTTGCTACAACAACACATGATCTGTGCAAATAGTGACGCTATGGGTCATATTATCCAACAATCTCCCACTTGGCACATAGCAGTCACTAAAGTGTCCAACACCCGAACTATGTATGGTTCGCTCAAATTGCTGAGGAAAGGTTTTCGTCAGCAGATTTGTTTGATTATCGTTTGACGCGATTTATACGATCATCACATCGCCACGATGTCTGATCCGAACGAATCAGATGATATAGAAGTATATATCTGGATCGTCGATGAGACCTTTAATTCCTTAGCTTGTGCTGACGCCTAGCTCAGCTGCTAAAAAGACTATATCTAATCTAATTAGATTTATTTCAATCCAAAAGACTCTATTGCTGCCTCAGCTGCAGCAATAATCCGCGTTTGTTGTTTATTCGGCAACAATTATCTTGCTTGGAAGATTTCCAGCTCACTGTCCCGTTATTCAAACTTTATAGTACCGTAGTATCTAATCGTTGGAAACTTGCTGCAGTGATCACAGTCACTTCAAGTTCTCCTTCTCCATAGTAAAAGATAGCATCTTCAGTTCTCAGAGATACTAACAATGTTCTTAACTTCAATCCAGTGACTATCACTTGGATTGACCCGATTGTGACTCCATATGCTCGAAGCGTATGAGACACCAATACAAGTACATTTTAAATGTACAATTTCCCAGAGAGTGTTAACAACTCCAAATCTATCCCAGTAGATCTTTATTCCTTGAATAAAGGTTGTTACTCCCCAGAATTCTACGGAGAATTTCTATGAAATAATATCTATGAAAACCAAGCTTTCACCAATTATTTTATGGGAATTTCACTGTCAGTGCGCTCTCCCACTAACCTCCTTATATACACAAGAATTATTTCGTTTTGAGTTAAATCATAAACCATTATGATTATTTCAAAACGTCAGTTCCAAGAACCTTATGCTTGCTTCAATCCAAACATGGATTGAATAATCCGCAAACCTTGTTTGTCGGTTATACAAAATCGTCAGAATGTTATAAACATTCTCTAAAAGGTTTCCTTTTCAGGAAAGCGATTTTGATTTGTAACTGACATATTTCATAAATGAAATATACAGTTATCAACAAGCATCTTCAAAATGGATTTACCATGGAACAGGTAAAAGGTTGAACCGTTATTAACACAATGTTGATAACGATACCTTTTTCGTCAAAAGCCTAGCTTTTTACGTTGGTATATTGCCATCCATGTATGTCTTCCTTGAAGACGTTTAATGTACCAATAGGCACAATGCCTTGTGGTACAACTAGTATCCAAAATAGTTGTTATACATGGAATCCATTTCGGACTCATGGCACTTTGCCATAACAGGGAGCCGATACCTCGTATCACTTCCTCAAAACGTAGTCGGTGGATATACCTTCACAAGATTGACATCTTTATGAGGTTAGATCATCAACCCATACCCTAGGTTGTTTCTGACTCTATCCGATCTACGAAGTTCTTGTGTATTTGAAGATTAATGGTACAGATTCATCATTGATGAACTGTTTGTGTTCCATTACGGACTTCGTGCCTAGAACAGTATCACTCCGATTTTCATCGAGTATCAGTATCCTCCCACTGACCACTACATATCGGTATTCCTCTCAGGAAAACCGCATGGTGAGCAACAATCATATTGTTCTCATGTGAGATTTACAAGTACTATACTTAAGGTTTCCCTTAGGAAAACCTATATTGGCACTTATCCAATTTGGGTCTTTTAGTTTGGTATCATCCAAACGTCATGCCTGGCATACCCAAATTATCAGGAATGAGAAACCCCGTTTCTTCCCTGTTCATATCCTATATGACATCTGTCAAACAGATTTTCATGGAACCTTATTCTAAATAAGTTTTGCACTGTAAATACATATCATATTGAAGGAAACAATAGCTCAAAGCGACTCGTGATAAACCTTATCGTGTCCAACAAAATTCGGTTTTATTTTGGACACACCGTCTAACTGACGTGTCTTGGGAGGAGTCCTCATATGAAAGAACACCGTACTCTTTCATATACATATGAAACTTACTGCTTAAGTATTTTCCAATACGGTCTTACCGTGGCGGCATAATACTATAGCCGATCTGTTTGTCTACTTCGTGTCGAAACTCTAAAGTTTCTGATTTGTATTCTTCAAAAGAGACACAAAACCATAACGTGATGCTACATCTGTTAAGGTCACGAAATATTCATGTTCACATCTAGCCCAGCTAGATATGGGCCCACTTACTTCACCATGAATAGGGCTAACAGATCGGTGGCACTTTTACTATTACAAAGTAATAGTATTTTAGGTACCTTACCTAATAAACTAGATTCGCATACCTTATTTGAATAGTCAAATCAGTCATAGTACCCAAAAAAGTGTGGATATACGAGTCTCTTTAATTGTGTCCTAGACAACAATGCCACAAATAAGTCTCTATTGATCAAATCAATTTGAGCTATTTTTTGTCATTTTATATTTTTGACATTTTTCTTTATATTCAAAATATAAATTCTGTTATTTACATCTAATGCATTTATTTCAGTATCATCTTTATATAATAAAACACTTAGTGTTCTATAACATAAAGGTTTTATCCACAATGGATTAACACTGATATAGAGATAATGTCTCTAGTCAAGCTAGTTACATTATAACAGTTCCTAATTTAAGTACATACCCAAGGGTAGTTCCTAAACTTAGGTATCCACGGTCGAAACAGCGACTTTCGTCCCGTTTCCGATTCGCAGAGAAATCTCGGCTTGAAGTCGGTATCAAGCTCATAGCGGATTCTGAACATCAATACATATATTTTATGTACCACACTAAGTATTTAAAATCTAATTTCAATACCAGCAGTGAACATAACTTTGAAAAATATTTTTAAAGTTAGAGCCTCGCCCTTTCTTTAATTCCTTCATTTCTTCCATATCCAAATGGTAGTCACTTTGGGATATGTCAATTATCTTTTCAATATTTCACAACCTTTGGCCAAGCCTTGGGTTTCGGAATATCGAAACGATGTGCACCTTGTGCAACTCGCCCAATTGCAAACTTTGACTTCTCTCCACTAGAATAGTCAAATCAATTTTCTAAGAAATATTAATTGCATTTTAATACTTTTAAATCTAAAGATAGATTTATGATAAGTATATTAATTAAGCACTAAAGTCATCATCATATAAATCTTCCAAAGATTTTATGCTCTACTTACTTGCTTAATTATGGGCCTAGATATAACAAGTTATTTTATCCAATAAAGTAACCTATTATTAATTCCCAATGAAAATTAAATCATTTAAACAATTAATCCAAGGATTATATATTTTAAATATTCAACTTTTCATTCTTTCTTGATTTCAATTGTCCAACTATTTAATCAATTTTAATAAGGTACTATTTATTATTATGATTACAATAATCCAATTATTTAATCAACTATAATTTTAATATTGATTACTATAATCTAATTATAAAATCAACTATCATTTTAATTCAATTATATTGATTACTATAATCCAATTATAAAATCAACTATAATTTGAATGAGTTTGTATATAGTCCAACTATATATATTTTTAAAACAACATAAAATATTAGTCCAACTAATACTTTTGATTAATACGATGAGTAAAATATAAATGAGCGTGTTTAGCGAGTAATTGAACGATTGTTGCAAATTCAATACTTACCTCCCACTATTTTTCGTCGAGCCTCTAACCCTCTGTGGAGTACTCGGGAAACCGTGTTTCCTAGTGGGCTAGGATCCTATTAAATAACATACAACCTTGACTTTGGCCAACAAGCTGTATGCTATTTAACTAGGTAGATCTCACAGATCAATTGGATCCAATCCAATTCCTAGATCCGGTTAGGTGGACATCCAAGTCCTAAACATATTACTTATGCCAATATATCTAATACATTTCCTAACCTTATCCTCCGAATCATCTAGGCCTTGGCTTTGGCACAACAAACCTAATGATTCCAGTTAAGCGGGACCCATTGACAAGGAAAGTTTCGTAATCAATGTCGTTGGACAAGAAGTGATCTTGACTTTGGCCAACAAATCACAACTTGGACAAGACACCGATGTGGAACAAAACCCTCATGATTCAAATACATCCATAATTGACAAGGTCTTGACTTTGGCCAACAAACCAATGCCAATCGGATCTTGAACAAGAATCATTCAATGGAATGATAATCGCTTAATATAGAACGAGGGTTTTTCACGTGCAAATTGGCTACCAATTTAATTATCTTTGTTAAGGTCTCATTATCATACACCCTTAAACATGCATTCTAAACACATAATAAAGCGAGTATGAAAATAAATAATAATGATATGCGGATGGATACTTTACACCTTGATCCTAGATCAAATCTCTCCCTTTCTCACTCAAGCTAGCACTTGTATTACTTCTACCCGTTACACTACACTTCTAAAGAAACCTCATTAACATTGAGGGGAATAGGTGAGAAAAGAATACAAGAGAATAGAGGTGATAAGGCTGGACACGCAGGTCCAATTTAATAAATCGAATTTATTACAACAATTTCAAAAAATTGCCCACCCGACTAATATCCATCCGAAATAAATTATTCATTCAACACAACCACATATTCACACACATAAGCATGCTATCAATCAATCTAATCAAATTAATTAATCTGATAATTAAGTGATCATCCAATGTTCAAACAACGATTTGATTTTGATCGAGTCAAACTCGTTTTTGCGAATAAGTACTTAAAGTACGAATTCATGAATTAAATTAAACTACATCATTAAATCAAATTTAATATGTATTTAATACTAATTCACTATTCAATTCCAAATTAAATATTACACTTTTATTTAATAAACTTTTTACGATTTAAATTCCAAATTTAATCGTAACGCGTTTCAAAGACCGATTAACGTCCAACGTTAATTCAATTAAAGTCCAATGGGCTTTTAATTGATTTCTTAAGGCGTGGACTTTTGGTCAACTCGGGTCAATGACCGGCGTAATCACACGCGTATAACGCAAGCGCACGTATCGTTCAAGTAGTATAAAAATATTGATCCTACGAGGACTTAATTCCTACTGTTGTTATTAATTGTTGAATCTATTTATTTACAGGTATCTAATTATAAGGAGAAGGGAATTGATTGCTTTTGGTTTGTTGAATGTGGATTTGCTAATTAAAATAAAATAAAATAAACAAAAGAAAATACTAAGGAAAATTACAAAAGACTCAAAAGATCTAGGGTCGTGACTCCACACAATACTATTAAAAAGATGAATTGATTCTCTTATTTATGTGTAATAATTCAGTTTGCTAACCTGGAACACGAAAATATGCAAAAGCCTCTTCCGATGGTCAGACGCAAATACCCGGTATAACCCAATTGAACCATATTCCTATGTCAACCACATTACCCTGGATTCATTAAGTTTAAGTTCCAATTATGGCTACCCACGCCCGACAGGTATATTCCTATCCTGTAAGGAAATCTATTAAAGGGTTATTTATCCTTAAGGAAGATCGTGAGCTATTAAGTCTAAGGCTGAAACCTAAAATCCCTATGTCTAGTTCATTTTAAGTTTACCACATCAATCTTATTGGTGATCAGACAACAAGAAGCATTAAGCTTAAGACTCAATAAACAAACTAAAGAATTACCCATAAAAAGAAAATCAATTATTAAGTGTGGATATTGTGTTTCATCACTTCCCTAGAGTAAAAATAAAATACTGGGGTTCGGGATCCACTTTTACTATATCTAATTTAGAAATCTCCTTTATTTATAATACATAAATTATACGTGATATTACCAACCGACCATATAGGTGGTATCCTCATTAAGTCAGATTTTAATTAAGTCCAACCAGCCATAAAGGCGGTATCATTATTTGTCCATAAACCAACCATATAGGCGGTAATTATCTGTCACCTAAAGACCGGCCATATAGGCGGTGTCACTTTATGTCAAATAAATAAAACCAGCCATTAAGGCGGTAAACCTTTTAGTTTGAATTATAATTTCTATATTATAATTAAGGGAGATTAATCTAAACTAAAATAATAACAGCTTCACCCTTCCCCCAGCGGAATTTTAACTACTGAACATAAAAAGAAAGGAGTAGAAGAAGAGAACTACTGCTACTGAAAATTAAAATACATAAATTAAAATACTAAAAATAAACACACAAGATGCAATCCTTAAATTCCTTACAAAAACCTAAGGAAAGCATGAGAATTACAAATGAAATGGCTTGGTATTTATAGAAAAACCTAAAGGCTTCCACCAATTTCTCCACCGATTGCTCCCCCGATTGCTCCACCAAACACTCCACCAAACATGCCACAAGACATGGCATCAAACATGGAACCAAACATGGCACCAAATATGACATCAAACATGGCACCAAAAATGCAAGCATGTTTGGTGGAAGTTTGACAATTTTTATTTTATTTTTTTTATTTTATTAATTTAATTTTATATTTTGTAAATGACTATAGTAGATACACAAAATATACTGTATTGTTCATCAATTTCGACCATGAAAACTTCAGAATTCGAAATTATTTTGACTTTCAAAGTTGTAGATCTTCGGCTCTTCTTTAATCTGCAACTTGAATCAGCTCAATCGGACATCGGACGAAAAAGTTATGGCCAAAATACGAAACTTGCACAAAACTGGAATTTTGGACTGCACTTCGTGACGCGAATAGTAAAATTTCGTTTTTGACAATTTTTCCTCCGGATTTCATCGTTTTAGCCTCGAGTTGATTCCATTAAGTCTCAATATTATTTTTATCTGCAAAATAAATAAAAACACATCAAAACGTTCATAAAACTCGAGAAACTATACGAAATATTAGGTCAAATGAGTGGTAAAAAGTGATATAAATACCACTCATCACACCCCCAAACCTAACATTTTGATAGTCCTCAAGCAAAATAAAAAATAAAAAAACATAAAAATTAAACTAAGCTAAGCCACTTTCGTAGGGATCACGGTTGCATTTAGCATATGCAACAAGCCTTTAAACCCCTAGGTGTCCCTAGTGGACGAGTTGTAGTCTCGTGAGGGCTTACAACAACGATACCCACAAACGTTTTTACAAAAGGAAAAATTTAGTTAAAACTAATGCACACAAAAGCAAAAAGACAAGAGAAAAGAGAATAAAGAAGCTAGTGACTAATCAAGTGAAACTTCTACTCCAAGTTAGTAGTTGTTTTCTTTCTTTCTAAATTACCGAATAAGTAAATTCTCCGATTATTTTTACCATTCTTCATATACACAACTAACAAAATATTAATCAACTCATTTTTGCCCACAACAATCACAAGTGCAGTTGATAAGAGGGTAATATTTTTGTCCTAAAGTTTGATCAGACTTCACACCTTTTTGTAGCAATGGAATAATTTTTCTGATTTTTCTAATTTTTTTTTTTTTTCTGAATTTGACTTTTTATTTATATACAATATCTTATGTCTATGTAGCGAGCTTTGGGTCGGTGGCTCCCAAACCAGTTGGCTTTAGGGCACCAGGTGTTAAGACACCCCTACGGACTTAATTACCCAGACTTCAGATATAAATATATTTATTCTGCAACATTTTCGATCCATGTAGCGAGCTTTGGGCCAGTGACTCCCAAACCAGTTGGTTTTAGGGCACTAGGTTTTAAAACACCCTTACAGACTTAATAACCCGGATCTTAGATGCTTTATTTTTGAACAACAAATTTTTTATTTTTTTTTTACTCCATTGCTATTTAGAGATGTTTCCTCCAATTAAACTAAAGCACGGAATATTACAAACTTTTCAAATACGCCTCATGCTGTATGTTACTATGCATATTGATAATACCTGTCAACCTAGCATATGAAGATCCATTTTAGTCCGTTTTATGGAGAATCTACAAATTAAATAATTTAAAAGGAAATAAACAAAAATTAACTTATTTCGAAAATGTTTTACCTTTTTAGTCAAAATAAAAACACAAAAACGCAAAATATTTTTGTAATTTTTGATAATTTTTCAATTTTTTTGTATTTTTCGAAAAATTTTGGACTAAAAATAAAAACAACACATAAAATAATAATCAACTAAATCCCTCCCCCAAACCTAAATGAGACATTGTCCCCAATGTCTTAAAAGGTAACAGAAGAGATTAGAAGATCATACCTGGTTAGCTGAAACACAGAAAACTAAAGGTTGAGATCCAGATTTATCTTACGCTTCTTTCCACAATCGTCTTTGGTCCATTTAATCTTGGAAAGAACAGGGTCAACTTGTGGTTCAAAAGCTAAGATTTGGTCAAATAAATCCTGAGCAGTTCTGGCAGTGAAGAGGAGTTCATTCATAGGCTTTGTTATGAACCCATTTCTCCGGTTGTCATCAAGAAACACACAAAGAAAATCATAAAATCCATCGACGTTAAACAATCCAAGCGGTTTCTGATGTATGTTCAGGTTCGCCCAAGATAACACTATAAAAATTTCCTCCAATGTGCCCAAGCCACCTGGCAAAGCAATAAAAGCATCAGCACGGTTAATCATTTCTCCCAGTCGTTCAGACATACCTGGCACAATTAGTTCTTCTCCGTTTGATGGTCCAATAAGATTCGCCTCCGCCAAGGGTTTTGGAATGATTCCCAAGACTTGACTGTCTCCTTCCTGTACAGCCTTTGAAACGATCCCCATAAGTCCAAGATTTCCTCCGCCATATACTAGGTGCATATTACGTTCTGTCATGACTCGCCCCAATTCCTTTGCAGCCTCGATGAATTCTGGTTTGTTACCAGAATTAGATCCACAGAAAACGCAAATTCTCTTGAATCTCTGCTGTGATGTTGCTTCCATTTTCTCTCTCTTATTTGGATGTGTATTTGGATGTGTCGATGAGAGAAATGACGGGCTGAATTTATAGAACCTGAAAAGGGTGAGTAATAATTGCACTAGTATCTGCCAAATGACAATTATTAGAAGAACGTTAAAATAAATCGTGATAAGTCAAAAAGTATAAATCTTGTTGGCGAAAATAAAGATAAAAACAAAAGAAAAGAAAATCAAAGCAATAATTAAGGCAACAGAATTGTGTACTCAATACGCCACTCGCTAGTATAAATTCATAAGGATGCGTCTCAAGAATTGCATTCCTTACTCAGCCATCACTCATGATTTATCTTTCATCTTTGCGATATCTAAACACCATTCCTTCAGTCTTAAAAATGCTCATTTTGTGCTTTTACCTGAAAAACTAACACACAAAATTAAAAACTTCTAGAACATGTATACACAAAATATTAAAACAAAAATTACAACAAATTGCATGGGTTGCCTCCCTGCTAGCGGTAAATTTTTCGTCTTCAGCCAGACATGACTGAAGTCTATTTCTCAAGGAGGTTTCAGTGTCGTTTTGGATGTCCGATTGAAGACAATCCCATGAGCGTTGCTTTTGAAGGGTCTCTTCCAATGGTAAAGTGGCAAAAATAATTTTATCTCATTCAGTGATTGTGCCACCTTTGTAAACTCTGTCGCTCCAACACCTGGAAAGAAAGAAAGAGAATCATGAGGTCTCGTATGGTGCTTGACTTGGAATGGAAGTTCCATTCTGTCAAGCTTCTGGGTGATATCTTTAAATTGTACTCCCCAAAACAGTGATGTTTCGCCTGAATTCACTGGATCTTCAATTTTGTCTGACAATTGCTCCTCAATTTGCTCTGCTTCTTGCTCCACCTTTTCATCACAGATGAATTTTAGGATTTCTTTATTTAGCTCTTCATCTGTCATCTGTGAATTGCATGCCTCATAATTATCTGCTTGAGGATGTAAAAATATTTCTGACATTAGGTCTTCATCCTCTGGTTTAACTGGAATGGATGGTTCAGGTAAATCTTCATAAAACATCATGGTAAAACAATCTCCAAGATCTTCATTTTGAGGATACAGAATTCCATCCTCAATTTTTGATGTAGTTGTTACAAATATTTCAGCTTCATCCTCGTCAGAATCTGAATAATAGAAATCAAATCGAGACTTTGCCAGTTCAGGTTCTTGAACTGATACCTCTGGTTCTTGATTCTCCTCAGCCTTCTCTTCTGCTAAAGTGTCATAGTGAAATGTTTGGTACTCGAAGGCTTCATCTTTGTCATCTGAAAATGCTCCTTGAGGTATGTAGCTCTGGTTTTCTATTAATTGTCTGATTTGATCTGTCATATTCTGAATGGATTCTGCGTTACTCTGAACTTGTGTATCAAATCGAGCTGCTTGTTATTTGAACATGTGAATCAATTGATCTTCTTCTGATGGTTCTGGTTCTTGATGAAGATCAAATGTGGATGATGGATAAGATGGAAAATGTGGTTCTGTGAAATGTGATGGTTCTTCATACCATGAATGATTTTGATAGCTCTGCCACCCTGGGGGGTAATTATACTCGCAATAATCGCTTGGGTGGTTACCATCACATATCTCACATCTCCATGTTGCGTTCTGATGAGTAAATGTAGTATTGCTTGGTTCTGGCATCCAGTGATAGTCATTGGGCTGGACAACAGGCCTCAGAAAACCGGACTGTTGCTCCCAGATGTGGGGTGTATCTTCTTGTAAAGCACGTAATCTCTCAATCTCCCAGTAGTGTTCCATTGTTCAAGCACCTGAAAATAAAAGAAAGAAATAAAAATTACAGATAAAAATAAAGAAAATTAGATATAAGTAAATTAGATAGCTTCAAAATTAACAACTCAAGAAATATAAGTCCCCGGCAACGGCGCCAAAAACTTGACCGGCGTAATCACACGCGTATAACGCAAGCGCACGTATCGTTCAAGTAGTATAAAAATATCGATCCCACGAGGACTTAATTCCTACTGTTGTTATTAATTGTTGAATCTATTTATTTACAGGTATCTAATTATAAGGAGAAGGGAATTGATTGCTTTTGGTTTGTTGAATGTGGATTTGCTAATTAAAATGAAAATAAAATAAACAAAAGAAAATACTAAGGAAAATTACAAAAGACTCAAAAGATCTAGGGTCGTGACTCCACACAATACTGTTAAAAAGATGAATTGATTCTCTTATTTATGTGTAATAATTCAGTTTGCTAACCTGGAACACGAAAATATGCAAAAGCCTCTTCCGATGGTCAGACGCAAATACCCGGTATAACCCAATTGAACCATATTCCTATGTCAACCACATTACCCTGGATTCATTAAGTTTAAGTTCCAATTATGGCTACCCACGCCCGACAGGTATATTCCTATCCTGTAAGGAAATCTATTAAAGGGTTATTTATCCTTAAGGAAGATCGTGAGCTATTAAGTCTAAGGCTGAAACCTAAAATCCCTATGTCTAGTTCATTTTAAGTTTACCACATCAATCTTATTGGTGATCAGACAACAAGAAGCATTAAGCTTAAGACTCAATAAACAAACTAAAGAATTACCCATAAAAAGAAAATCAATTATTAAGTGTGGATATTGTGTTTCATCACTTCCCTAGAGTAAAAATAAAATGCTGGGGTTCGGGATCCACTTTTACTATATCTAATTTAGAAATCTCCTTTATTTATAATACATAAATTATCCGTGATATTACCAACCGACCATATATGTGGTATCCTCATTAAGTCAGATTTTAATTAAGTCCAACCAGCCATAAAGGCGGTATCATTATTTGTCCATAAACCAACCATATAGGCGGTAATTATCTGTCACCTAAAGACCGGCCATATAGGCGGTGTCACTTTATGTCAAATAAATAAAACCAGCCATTAAGGCGGTAAACCTTTTTGTTTGAATTATAATTTCTATATTATAATTAAGGGAGATTAATCTAAACTAAAATAATAACAGCTTCACCCTTCCCCCAGCGGAATTTTAACTACTGAACATAAAAAGAAAGGAGTAGAAGAAGAGAACTACTGCTACTGAAAATAAAATACATAAATTAAAATACTAAAAATAAACACACAAGATGCAATCCTTAAATTCCTTACAAAAACCTAAGGAAAGTATGAGAATTACAAATGAAATGGCTTGGTATTTATAGAAAAACCTAAAGGCATCCACCAATTTCTCCACCGATTGCTCCCCCGATTGCTCCACCAAACACTCCACCAAACATGCCACAAGACATGGCATCAAACATGGCACCAAACATGGCACCAAATATGACATCAAACATGGCACCAAACATGCAAGCATGTTTGGTGGAAGTTTGACAATTTTTATTTTTTTTATTTTATTAATTTAATTTTATATTTTGTAAATGACTATAGTAGATACACAAAATATACTGTATTGTTCATCCATTTCGACCATGAAAACTTCAGAATTAGAAATTATTTTGACTTTCAAAGTTGCAGATCTTCGGCTCTTCTTTAATCTGCAACTTGAATCAGCTCAATCGGACATCGGACGAAAAAGTTATGGCCAAAATACGAAACTTGCACAAAACTGGAATTTTGGACTGCACTTCGTGACGCGAATTGTAAAATTTCGTTTTTGACAATTTTTCCTCCGGATTTCATCGTTTTAGCCTCGAGTTGATTCCATTAACTCTCAATATTATTTTTATCTGCAAAATAAATAAAAACACATCAAAACGTTCATAAAACTCGAGAAACTATACGAAATATTAGGTCAAATGAGTGGTAAAAAGTGATATAAATACCACTCATCAGTCAAACGATAACCAAAGTCCAATCCGGGATTTACCCCATAAGCCCATAAATCTATCTTGGCCCATTAGGCCCAATTGAACTTTAAAGGTTCATTAGTCGCATTTGGGCTTTATGGTTAAGGTTTTGGGCCCAATTGGATCCAATCCACTTGGCCTAAACCCAACTTGATAAAATCAAGCCCAATAGGTCCAGTTACAACATTAAAGTCCAATTTCCAAAATTAGGCCCAATTAATTAAATATACAAAATCCAATTTCATATTCAATTAAACTAAAGTGTATTACATGATTAATAAACTAAATCAATATTTCTAAAACACTAAATTAGTCCAATTAATCATACTCAATTCATAATTACATGTCCAACATACAAATTGAAAAATCAAACCCATTTACATGCTACAAAGCTCTCGGCCAAGGAGGATTTTTGTGTCCGATTTGGTTTCAATCCAACCGAACCCACAATCGACATTAAATCACCATCCAATTTGATTTCATACACATCCAATGTCACAAAATCAAAATTACCAAGACATTTGAGGGCATACACCAATTCGGCCAACATGAGAATTTTGGGGATTTATGTTCAATTCAAAGTACAATCCAATTGACCATAAATTAACATCATCCTACATGATTCTAACTCATCAAATGAACCAAAACCAAAAATTCCAAGAATCCAAAATCATCCACACATTCGGCCAAGTGAAGCAAATTGGGGATATTTGTTCAATTCAAAATTCAATCTAATTTACTTCAAATTAACATCACCCAACATCATTAAAACTCATCCAATGAACCAAAATGAAAAAATTCCAAATTTCCAAACATGCTTCAACATTCGGCCAAGGGGTAAGTATTTGGGGATTTTTATCCAATTCAAAATTAAATCCAATTCAATCTCAAATCAACATTATCCTACATCATTATAACTCATCCAATGAATTAAAATGAAAAAAAATCCAAGATTAACAAAATACATACACATTCGGCCAACACTTCAAATTTGGGCAAAAATGATCCAATCACATTTTGTTGAAATTGATCAAATCAATCTTCAATATATCATATATTAAGCATGCTTAAACATCCAATTTTATAAAATCATGCTCAAATCCAAAATACCCAATTTTAAGCCCTACATTTTTCATGCTTGAACCTAAGCTCTAATACCATTGATGGTTTTTATTAAGGTCCCAAGATCAAACAAGACATGAAAATCGTGCATGAATACACCAACGAAGATAGCGGAATACTTACATTGGTTGGTTGAGCCGATTTGAAGACAAATGAACCCAAAAAACGCACTGCCATGGAAGCCTACTGCATGCAGTCCACTGCCTCCAAAAATAGAATTTTGAGATGAGAAACGCAGCTCCTTGGATGGATCCCGGCTCATGGTCGAACCTCCCTACCACCTTCGCAAGACTTGTAAGTATGCTAGCACTTGAATTTTCACCATGAAAACCCACTATTGGCTTCCCTTGTTCACGCCATTTCTGGTTTCAAAAACAGTGAGCATTTCATGCTTTTGGCGTGAGGAGAAGAGGAGAAAATAAGAGAGAAATAATTGTGTATTAGTTATTACAAAAGTGGTATAACATTTTGTTTATATATTTTCCAAAAAATAATAAATGTTTTACCATTTATTTGCTTTCAAAAAACAAATTAAATCTATTGTAATATCCTTGAGTGTTCCACACTCCAAAGTCAAAAGCCCATCAAGTCACATCTACTTTAATAAAGTGACATGTTGTGTGTCTTTCACTCAACCCATCAATCAAATCAATCAATCACTCAAAGTGACTTTTGATTTGACGCTTGATGTGACGATTGATTTGACGTTAGATGTGACTTGCGTCGCCGCACTCGAATTCGAAATACGAATGCGCTCGCAATCACACTCGGGCTCGGGTTCGTTAATTCCCAATTAGCGAGTTTTCCGTCGCGTCGTAGTTAAATGATTACGCCTAGTGAATTCACTATTCACGTCGCTAACGAATTAATTCTAAATTAATTCGTTCGCCTGAATTAAAATCTAATTTTAATTCTGCGTCGAAATCTAATTTCATTTAATATATCGAATATATTAATTTAATCGATTAATTCCAAATTAATCGTTATCTCTCTTTTGACGATATTTTATCCTAGATAAAATATCTCCGTAATTAATCCTAGATTAATTTTCTCTCTCTTCTATATAATCCCAGATTATTCAAGAGTGCGAGTTGTGCATCATCGGTGGATTATCGGGAAGCGACCCATGAGATCTCCGGATACGTTGGCAGTAAATACGGTCGTCGGAGTATCCGAATCACGTACGTACCAAGTACTACATTCTACCGATTTACGAGACAAGGTCGACTCCTAGCAAAGCACCAAGTCTTCCCAATTCTCCGGACATATCCATTTAAGAATATCAAAGATCTGTATCAAGCGTAGTATACTAATTTATTGTGCATATCGGCCCAGTATCGGATAATCACGTGCTAGGGCTGGGGCTGGATAAGTGTCTACCCCGTCCGAAGCACATATCGGATGTCTGGTAACATAGTCTCTATAATCGGATATACATGACCTGGTCACAATATCCCGATTGGTTGCGCAACACTCAAAAGCACTAATACCGTATCCTGCGTGACATCAACTCCAATATGACTGAAGTGACACTTCCATCTTGACATCACACCCAATACTCTACGACTCTCTGATAAACCCAGAAGTGGTGTACTCAGAAACTGTTTAAAGTCCCCTACCACCAAAACAAAAGCTTATCGATTATCGTAAGTATTAGCGATGCAAGTCTCAGGTTAAGACTATACACACCTACCTTGATTTCGGCCTCCCATAGACACATAGTCATAATACCAATGGGATTCCGAGGGGTCTATCCAGAGCGAAGCTGTTTCCCGTACCATCGGTGAAACACGACCTCCTATCACACTTGCATAAGTCTCCAACACTTATATATATGAGAACTATGCCGTTGTGCCCGCACAACGCACACAAGTGCAATACTAGCCTATTCTGCATTATCTATGTCCAGTCTCGATAATACTACGGCTAGGGATATTTAATGATTAATCCTTCGTGGACTGATACTGTCTCATATCATCTCAATCCAGGAACTAATCATATGGACCTCTCTTCATTTATATATCTATGGTGATCTAATCACAAATGATGAGAGTGCAATTTCCTTATTACATAGTTAATTTACTACAACAACACAATGATCTGTGCAAATAGTGATGCTATGGGTCATATTATCCAACAAACGTGGCTAGTGGGCAGTGAGTTGAAGCACGCTATGGACGTGGCTGAACGTGTTGAGGGCTATTGAGTGGGGGTTTGGCTGGGCGCAAGGGGCTGGTTATGTGAATATATGGCTGGGCGCAAGGGGATGGTGAATGGGGTGTTTTATGCGTGAGTTGAGAGATTTGAGGGGTGTTGATGTGAATGGAGGGGCTGATTCAAGGCAGTTTGTGAGGGCTGATGGAAAGAGTCTGATGTGTTGAATCAAGGGCTAGGGTTGATCTTCTACGAGTGCATGGAGAGAGGCGTGAAATGGTGAGAGTATGTGCTGCGTGATCAGGGGCTAAGCGTGAGGAATGAGTGGAATTGGCGAGGCTGCTTGGGGAACATCGGGAACAAAGCCCGTTTCTGCTGAGATTGCCGCTATCCAGAATCGGAGATTTTCCAACTTGGGAAGACCCCTGTCAAATGTGCTAGAGAAATTGAAGAGGCAAGGGCTCTTAAAACCCTTGGAAGCCAAACCATTACCCAATCCCCAACCATCACATTATAACCTAAGCCTTTACTGTCACTTTCACCAACAAAAAGGCCATGACACTGACAATTGCGCCCGACTCCGCCATGAAAGCCAAGACCTGATAGACTCCAAGAAAATACCTGACCTAGAAATAGAACAGCCTGACACACACAGAAACCCCTTACCCAACTACCGTGCCGTACCACCACCAACCTATATGATCAATTCTGGCCTCCCAAAAGACCTTGTCCTAAATTCCTTTCACCCACAAGCCTTGATAAGAACCCAAGCCCTAACTCTGCCCGAAAAGCTAGCTCAGAGGGAGAGGGTTGGCCCTGGCCTTATAAACCAGCCCAGGAGGCACCCCGCAACCGATGTGGGACGCATCATCCCCACCCCCTTGAGACCCGACTGCCTCAGTCGGTGTTTTGCCGAACCCCAAGAGACACCGGCCATTCACACAGAGTGGTGGCTCTGATACCAACTGATAAGAACCCAAACCCTAACTCTGCCCGAAAAGCTAGCTCAGAGGGAGAGGTTTGGCCCTGGCCTTATAAACCAGCCCAGGAGGCACCCCGCAACCGATGTGGGACGCATCAAGCCTTTTGCCTGAGAATCTGGGATAGTACTAGTGAAGATGAGACTGAGCAGGGGAAAAACTTTTGGCTTGATTTCTCTAGCAGTGATGAGGAAGAAGTGAGGGGAATGAAGCGCATCGGTCGTTTTTACAATGAGATGGCAGAAAAGGGTAAGGAAATTTTGACATATGGTAGAGAAGTGGTTGAGACTGTAGAAAATACTGAGGGGGATATAGTGCTGAGGCAATTGAGGAAGATTAGATCACAAGTGAGTATCTGGGAACTGTTATGTGCATATCGGGAGCATAGGCAGGCCATGGTTGAGGCCTTGAGCAAGATTGTGGTACCGGAAGACGCCAACCATGCAATGTTTGTTGGGTCAGTTCAGAAAGAAGCTTTGCAGATATCTTTTTATGAGGATGAACTCCCGGCGGAGGGAAGAAATCATAATAGGCCTCTATTTATCAGGGCCGAGGTGAGGGGCAAGAGAACTTCATGTGTGATGGTGGATGACGGTTCATCCATCAATGTGTGCCCACTAAAAATTTTGGCAAGATTGGGTATGAAAGCGATAGACTTGGACCCCTCCAGCATGACTATTAAGGCTTATGATGATAGTAAAATGGGAGTTGAGGGTACTTTTGTGGCTATGGTCAAGGTAGGCCCGATTGAAGATGAAGTTGAGTTTACAGTGCTGGACATCCCAGCCACTTTTGCCTTATTGTTAGGAAGGCCTTGGTTTCACAAACTTGGGGGCGTGCCTTCCACTTTACATCAGATGATCAAGTTCCCGTATGAGGGAGAAGTTGTTACTATTTGGGCTGAGGTAGATAATGCCGTGGCCGCCTTGGAGATACAACCTCTCACGAGGTTTCAGATGTCAGCTACTTTTGAAGAGTGGGTGGATCCTAGGGTGGCTAGGATCATGAAAAAAATGAAGTTTGAGCCGGGTGAAGGTTCGAAATTACCAGATTTCAGAGGACAGACTACTCGGAAGGGTTTGGGGTACAAGTCTGATGAAGAAAAGCCGAAGGTCAAGAAAAAGGGCCTGAAACTGATGAAATGTTTTGTGAAAGCTTTAGGATATCAAGGGAAGCCTGAGCCTGTGGAAGTTAATGGAATTATGGTACCTGGGTTTGAGATCTTCCAGGATATGTTGGGTAAGAAGCCGATAGTTGAAGAAATTGTGAAGAAAGAAGAAGAGAATTTGGAAGAAGAATTGATGAAGTTGGAGAGCCTGACTTTGGGAGAGGACAAAAAGCCTGAGGAAAACCTGGTTGTAGAGGAAGAAGTGTCTATAGATGATGATGACATTTACCTTCCTGATTTGTTTGAATGTACTTCCGCATTATCCAATAATAAAGACATTTCTTTTGCTTACTTGCTTGAGTCATTTCCATTTACTCTGCACGAATCAAGCATATTTGATATCAGTTCGGCCAGAACTACTGCATTTAACTTGGGTACACTTGAGAACCCCAAGGAAATTCTGATTGCAAGTGAAGTTACCTCCGAAGAAAGGGAGAAATTAGAAGAGGTATTGGTCAGATATGCCAAAGTGTTTGCTTGGTCCTATGAGGACATGCCTGGGGTAGACAGAAACATTGCCCAGCACACAATACCAACTTATCCGAATATGAGGCCAGTAAAACAGAAACTCCGACGGATGAGACCAGAATGGGCTGAGAAAGTCAGAGAGGAAGTTAAGAAACAGATAGATATGGGGTTCCTGGAAGTAGTAAAGTATCATGAGTGGTTGGCTAATATAGTGCCGGTGCCAAAGAAAGACGGGAATGTCAGAATGTGTGTAGACTACAGAGATCTCAACAAGGCTTGTCCTAAAGATGATTTTCCTCTGCCGCATATAGATGTTGTGGTTGATAGTGCGGCTTTATCCGCTATGTATTCATTTGCAGATGGGTTTTCAGGTTACAATCAGGTTCTCATGGCTGAGGAAGACAAACACAAGACTGCATTTGTTACTGAGTGGGGTACTTATTGTTACAAGGTAATGCCGTTTGGGCTTAAGAATGCAGAAGCTACTTATCAACGGATGGTGTTGGACATTATGACCCATAGCGTCACTATTTGCACAGATCATTGTGTTGTTGTAGCAAATTAACTATGTAATAAGGAAATTGCACTCTCATCATTTGTGATTAGATCACCATAGATATATAAATGAAGAGAGGTCCCTATGATTAGTTCCTGGATTGAGATGATATGAGACAGTATCAGTCCACGAAGGATTAATCATTAAATATCCCTAGCCGTAGTATTATCGAAACTGGACATCGATAATGCGGAATAGGCTAGTATTGCACTTGTGCACGTTTGTGAGGGCACAACGGCATAGTTCTCATATATATAAGTATTGGATACTTATGCAAGTGCGATAGGAGGTCGTGTTTCACCGATGGTACGGGAAACAGCTTCGCTCTGGATAGACCCCTCAGAATCCCATTGGTATTATGACTATGTGTCTATGGGAGGCCGAAATCAAGGTAGGTGTGTATGGTCTTAACCTGAGACTTACATCGCTAATACTTACGATAATCGATAAACTTTGGTCTTGGTGGTAGGGGGACTTTTACAGGTTCTGAGTACACCACTTCTGGGTTTATCAGAGAGTCGTAGAGTATTGGGTGTGATGTCAAGACGGAAGTGTCACTCCAGTCATATTGGAGTTGATGTCACGCAGGATACGGTACTAGTGCTCTTGAGTGTTGCGCAACCAATCGGGATATTGTGACCAGGTCATGTATATCCGATTATAGAGACTATGTTACCAGACATCCGACATGTGCTTCGGATGGGGCAGACACTTATCCAGCCCCAGCCCTAGCACTTGATTATCCGATACTGGGCCAATATACACAATACTACGGTATACTACGCTTGATACAGATCTATATATTCCTGTAAGAATATTTCTGGAGAATTGGTAGGCATGGCGCTTTGCTAGAAGCCAACCTTGTCTTGTAAATCGATATAAACGTAGTACGAGGTACTTACGTGTTCGGACAGTCCGACGATCGTATTTACTGCCAACATATCCGGAGATCTCATGGGTCGCTTCCTGAAGATTCACCGATGATGTATAACTCGCACTTAATTAATCAGGGATTAATTAGAAGAGAGAGATAGAATTAATCTGGGATTAATTCGATGAGAGAGAAAATTAATCTGGGATTATTTGCGGAGATATTTTATCTGGGATAAAATATTAATAAAAGAGAGAGAATGATTAATTTGGAATTAATCGATAAATTAATATATTCGTTATATTAATCGAAATTGGATTTTGACGCGGAATTAAAATTAGATTTTAATTCGGGCGAAAAAATTAATTTAGAATTATTCGTTAGCGACGTGAATAGTGATTTCGCCAGGCTTAATCATTTAATTACGACGCGACGAAAATTCGTTAATTTGGAATTAGCGAACCCGAGCCCGAGAGTGATCGCGAGCGCATTCGCATTTCGAATTCGAGCGCGGCACGCGAGTCACATCAAACGTCAAATCGTTTGTCACATCATGCGTCAAATCAATTGTCACTTTGAGTGATGTGACTTGACAACATGTCACTTTATTAAAGTGATGTGATGTGACTTAAAGTAAAAGTTGAAATGATGAAAGCCTTTTGCTTTTTTGACTTTTGTACTTGGTAAATGAAAAGGCTTTTGTATTTGATTTTATTTTGGAAATAAAATATAAATATAAGTAAAAACCATTTGCCTTCTATCTCATCATTCACGGTTTCACGTGAAAAGGCTCTCCCTCCCTTTTCTTCCTCTCTACTTCACGGTTTTGGAAACCGTCTTCTTCCTCTCCTTGTTCTGTTTCTGCCGAGCAAAGTGAGAAGTAAGATAACGATTTTTGTGGCAAAAATCAAGTGCTAGCACACCTTGAGTGATACATAGGTGATAGGGAAGTGTCTTCATGAGCTTGGAAAGCTTGAAGCTTGGAGCTTCAATGGAGTCTTGCATGGCCGAAAATGGAGGAGACTTTCACAGCCCAAACCGTGCGTCCACTGCAGTTCCAGAAGCCATTGCCGAGCTTGGAGGGAGCTTAAAAACGCATGTTCTTCATTTCATCAAAACCGTTCAATGTGAGTTATGTTTCCGCCTTACTCCTTTGATGTGTTCATATGCGGTTTTTATGCATGATTTGTTGATCTTGGGACTTGATTTAAAACTCCAACAATGGTATCTTGAGCTTTTGTTGCATGAAAACCGAATTAGGGTTCTTGAGCAAATTTGGGGCTTTTTGATTTTAGCTTGATTCTGTCTAATTGATTGTTTGAGAATGATTATATATGATTGAATTTGAGTTGTATGTAATCAATTTGATAAAAAAAATTGATTGGATTGATTTTCCCCAATTTGCTTATTTTGTCAAAACTTTAATTTGGGTAAACTCGATTTAGGCAAGATTTGGTTGAATTGTTTGATGAAGTATGCTTGAATGAGGTTGAATTGAAGTTGTGCATGATCAATTTCAAGAAAATTGGATTAGATCAATTTTCCCCAATTCTTTAGGTTGAACATGAAACTTGAAATTGGGTAAAATGTGTTTGAGCATGTTTTAATTGAATTGGATGTTTAAGTATGCTTAGAACATGTTTAATTGAGATTGTGTGTGATCAATTTCGTGAAATTGGATTGGATTCAATTTTCCCCAAATTGAAGGCTTGGCCGAAAATTGCATAACCCTAATGTCTTGGTAATTTTGTTTTGTTTGATCATTGGATGACTTAAAACAATTGGGTAATGTTGTATTGAAGTTTAATTGGATTGAATTTTGATTTGGAACATTTTGCCCAAAATTAGTGGGTTGGCCGAAAATCTAAGGCATGAAATTCATGGTGATTTTTTGTTGTTTGATTCATTGGATGAGTTAAACTGATTTGGGAAATTATGATTGTGGACTCAATTGGATTGAAACCGAATCGAATTGAAAAACCCCTAATTGCCGAGACTTGAAAGCATGTTAATTGGGTTTGATTTTAATTGAATTGTGTTGGACACTATTTGGTTGTTAAAGTGCATGATTAGTTAGGCTAATTGATGTTTTAGAAATGTTAATTGGGTAATTGATTGTGTATTACACTTAGGTCACAATTAATTTGGAATTTTATAAGTTAATTAATTTGGGCTTGATTTTGGAAATTGGGCTTGT
>SKCR01010332.1:0-22616 GCA_019454045.1 Zanthoxylum bungeanum | reverse complement strand
CCCGTACGAAACATATTTCGGACATCAAACAGCTAGTCTCTTTAAATCAGACAATCATGACCTAGTCATATTGTCCCGACGGTTGCAACCTTTTATAGAGTACTAGTTCTGTGTCCTGCGTGATCATCACCTCCATATGTCTGAAGCGATACTTCCATCTTGACATCACATCCAGTACACTACGATTCTCGATAAACCCAGAACAGGTGTACACAGAACCGGTTAGGGTCCCCAACCACCAAAACCAAAGTTTACCGATTGTCGCAAGTACTAGCGATGTAAGTCTCAGGTTAAGACCATATACACCTACCCTGATGCGGCCTCCCATAGACACGCAGACATACTACCAATGGGATTCCGCGGGGTCTATCCAGAGCGAAGCTGTTTTCCGTACCATCGGTAAAACACAACCTCCTATTGCACTTGCAAAGTATCCAATACTTAAATATATGAGAACTATGCTGTTGTGCCCTCACAACGTGCACAAGCGCAATACTAGTCTATTCCGCATTCGATGTCCAATCTCGATAATACTCCGACTAGGGATATTTAATGATTAAACTTTTATAGATTGATACTGTCTCATATCATCTCAATCCAGTATTAATCATATGGACTTTCGCCATTTATTAGTCAAAGTAAAATAATATTGCAAAACGGCAAAAGGCAATTTCATAATCACATAGTTAATTTTGTACAATAATACAATATCATTTACAAACAGTGACGCTATGGGACATAATGTCTAACAAATTTGTACAACAACACCATGATCTGTACAATAGTGACGCTATGGGTCATAATTGTCCAACAATCTCCCACTTGGCCTATAGCCAGTCACTCGAGTGCTTGACACCCGAACTATGTACGGTTGGCTCAAATTATTGAGAAATGCTTTCGTCAGCGGATTTGCATGATTATCATCTGATGTGATTTATTCGATCATCACATCGCCACGATGTATGATCCGAACGAATCAGATGAATAGTCGAAGTATATATCTAGATCGTTGATGAGACCATTAATTCTTTAGCCTGTGCTGACGCCTAGCTCAGTTGATAACAGAATTATATCTAATCTAATTAGATTTGTTATCGACCCAAATGGCTTCTATTGCCGCCTCAGATGTAGCAATAACCCGCATTTGTTGTTTATTCGACAACAGTATCTTGCTTGGAAGATTTCCAGCTCACTGTACTGTTATTCAAACTGTATAGTACCGTTTGCGACTTTTAGTAATTTTATCGGTTAGGAAACTTGCTACAGGGATCCCAGTCACTTCAAGTTCTCCGTCTCCATAGATTAAGACAGCATCCTTAGATCTCTCAGATACTAACAGATGTTCTTAACTTCAATCCAGTGACTATCACTCGGATTGGCCTGATTGTGAATCCATATGCTCAAAGCGTATGAGACACCAGGTCGCGTACATTTTTCAATGTACGGTTTCTCGGAGAGTTTTCTCGAAAGACAAGCTTTCACCGATAGTTATTTATGGGAATATCATTTCCAAGAAATGACATATTATCATTATTTATAGGACAGCTACTGTCAGTGCGCTCCCACTAACCTCCTTATATACACAAGAATCATTTCGTTTTGAATTAAATCATAAACTATTATGATTACATCAAAACGATAATTCCAAGAACCTATGCTTGCTTCAATCCAAACATGGATCGAATAACCCGCAAACCTTGTTTGTTTGTTATGATACGACAAAATCGACAGGATGTTGTAAACATCCTCCAAAAGGTTTCCTTTTCAAGAAAGCGATTTTCCGTTCAGCTGACATATTTCATAATTGAAACATGCAGCATTAGCAAGCATTATCCAAATGGATTTACCGTGGCAACATGTAAAAGGTTAAATCATAATCAACACATTGTTGATAACGATACCTTTCCGTTAAAAGCCTAGCTTTATACGTTGGTATGTTGCCATCCATGTATGTTTTCCTTGAAGACTTATATAGTACCAATAGGCACAATGCCTTGCGGTACATGAACTAGTATCCAAACTGGTTGATATACATGGAATCCATTTCGGATTCACGACACTTTGTTATATTAGGGAGTCGATACCTTGTATCACTTCCTCATACGTAGTCAGTTGGTATACCTCAATAAGATAGACATCTTTATGAGGTGAGATCAGAAACCCATACCCCAGGTTGTTTTCTGAATCTCTCCGACATACGTGGTTCTTTTTTATTCGAAGATTAATGGTAATAGTTTCATCCTTGATGAACTATTTGTGTTCCATTAGGATTCGCTGCCATGAATAGTATTACTCCGATTTTCATCGAGTTTTACTATCCTCCCACTTACCACTGCATATCGGTATTCCCCTTAGGAAAATCGCATGGTGAGCAACAATATAATTGTTCTCTTGTGAGTTGTATAAGTACAATACTTAAGGTATCCCTAGGATAACCTATTTGGCACTTATCCAATTTTGGTTTTAGTTTGGTATCATCCAAACATATGCCTAGCATCCCAAATTTATCAGGAATGTGAAACCCGGTTTCTTTCCCGTTCATATCTAATATGAAATATGTCAAACAGATTTTAATGGAACCTTATTCTAAATAAGTTTTGCACTGTTAAAGCTTATCCTGTTGAAGGAAATGGTAGCTCAGAGCGACTCATGATTAACCTTATCATGTCTAACAAAATTAGATTTATTCTGTTCGGACACACCGTCAAAATGATGTGTTCCGGGAGGAGTCCTAATTGAAAGAATACCATACTCTTTCAAGTATTTTAGAAACTTATGGCTTAAGTATTTTCCATTACGGTCTTACCGTGACGGTATAATACTATAACGCGATGCCACATCCGTAAGGTCACGAAATATTCATATCCACATATAGCCAGCTAGACATGGGCCTACTTGCTTCACTATGAACTAGGGCTTACAGATCGGTGACATTTACACTTTTACCAAGTAAATAGTGTTTTAGGCGCTTTGCCTAATAAACTAGATTCGTAGACTTCATTTGAATAGAATCAAATTAGTCCTAGTACCCACACTTCGAAAGTGTGGATATACGAGTCTTGTTTTAGTTGTGTCCCAGACAACAATGCCACAAATTAGTTTCTCCTGATCAAATCAGTTTGAGCTGTTTGTTTGTCATGTTATATATTTGAGATTTATTTATATTCAAAATATAAATGCTGTTATTCACATCCAATGTGTTTATCTCAATATCATCTTTATATAATGAAACACTTTAGTGTTCTAGAATATAAAGGTAAATCCGCAACGGATTAAACACTTATATGGAGATAATGTCTCTTGTCAAACTAGTTACATTATAACAGTTTCCCAATTTAGGTACACACCCGAAGGTAGTTCCTAAACTTAGGTATCTACGGTTAAAACATCGATTTTCATCCCGTTTCCAGTTCGAAGATAAATCTATATTGAAGTCAGTATCATGTTCAAAACAAATTCTGAACATCAATATATATATTTATATCACACTAAGTATCTAAAATCCAATTTTAATACTATTAGTGAACATAATTATGACAAACATATTTGAAGTCAGAGCCTTGATCGTCTTCAATTCCTTCATGTCTGCTTTGTCCAAACGGCAGTCACGCTTCCGCGATCCCGTTTGCCACGTTTAGGCAGACATTTTGGGATATGTCCTTTATCTTCCTAGAAGATTATAATGATTTTGCATTTGCCCTTTTCATATTCCAAAAGCCTTTGGCCAAGCCTTGGCTTTCTAGAATTTCGAAGTAAGGTGCGCATTGCGCTACATGCCTAATTGTAAAGTTTGACTTTTCTCCTTGAAAATAGTCATTAACCCTCCAAGAGTTAACTTATTGCAATTTTAGTACTTCTAAGATTCTAAGGATAGATTCTTTGAAGATCCTTCAATTTCATTATCATACTTTAAGGATCTAATCCTTAGTTCTGATTCAGAAATTAAGGAGTCTATTGCGACAAGCTTAATGGATTAAGCACTAAAGTTATCATCACATTAATCTTCCAAAGATTATGCTCTACTATTTGCTTAACTCCGAGCTTAGGCATAATACGTTATTTTATAAAATAAAGTAACTTATTATTTTCCAGGACCATCCTGAAATATTATTCCCAATTTGAAAATTACACCATTTAAATACATTTTCTCCAGGATTATGTTTTAAATGTCAATCTTTCAATTTTAAACTTGATTTTAATAGTCCAACTATTTAATCAATGATTAAAGTACTATTTATTATAATGATTACAATAGTCCAACTGTTTAATCAACTATAAATTTAATTAAAATCAATTATATTGATTACTATAATCCAATTATAAAATCAACTATAAATGAATAGTTTGAATATATAGTCCAGCTATTTATTAAAACAACAATTTAAATATTTGACGAATTGATATTTGTTGAGCGCATATGGCGAGTAATTGAACGAGTATTGCAAATTCAATTCTTACCTCCCACTATTTTTCGGCGAGCCTCTAACCCTCTGTCAAGTACTCGTGAAACCGCGTTTCCTAGTGGGCTATGATCCCTATAAATATCACACAATCTTGACTTTGGCCAACAAATTGTATGATAATTAACTAGGTAGATCTCTAAGATCGATTGGATCCAATCCAATTCCTAGATCTGGTAGGGGACATCCAAGTCCGAAACATATATCTTATATATGCCAATACATCCATGTATTAACTAAACTTTTTCCTCTGAATCAACTAAGCCTTGGCTTTGGCACAACAAACTTAATGATCCCAGTTAAGCGCGACCCATTGACCATGGAAAGCTTCGTAATCAATGTCGATGGACAAGAAGTGGTCTTGACTTTGGCCAACAAACCACAACTTGGACAAACACCAATATGGAACAAAGCCTTCGTGATTCAAACACATCCTCGACAGAAAAAGGCCTTGACTTTGGCCAACAAACCAATGCCGTCTTAGATCTTGAGTAAGAATCACTCAATGGAAGGAAAAACGCTTAATATTATTTGAGGGTTTTTCACGTGCAAATTGGCAACCAATTTATTATCTTTGTTAAGGTCTCATAATCATACACCCTTAAACATGCATTCTAAACACATAATAAGCGCATATGAAAAATAATAATGATATGCGGATGGATACTTTACACAATTTATCCTAGATCAAATCTCTCTCTTTCTCTCCCCCGCTAGCACAAGTATTTACTTCTACCCGTTACACTACGCTTCTAAAGAAACCTCATTTACATTGAGGAGAATAGGTGAGAAGAGAATACAAAGAATATGGAGGTATATGGCGGGACACGCAGGTCCAATTAATAAATCAAATTTATTACAACAATTTCTAAAATTGTCCCACCCATCTAATATCCATCCGATATACATTATTCATGCATCGCAACCATGTATTCATATAAGCATGCTATCAATCAATCTAATCAAATTAATTAATCTGATAATTAGTGATCATCCAATGTTCAAAAAACGATTTGATTTTGCTCGAGTCAAACTCATTTTGCGAATAAGTACTCAAAGTACAAATTCTCGAATTAATTAAACTACATCATTAAATCCAATTTAATATGCATTCAATTCTAATTCGCTTATTTAATTCCAAATTAAATATTACACTTTATTAATGAACTTTTACGACTTAAATTCCAAATTTAATCGTTACGGGTCTCAAAGCTCGATTAACGTCCAACGTCAATTTAATTAAGTCCAATGAGCTTTTAATTAATTTCTTAAGGCGTGGACTTTTGGTCAACTCGGGTCAAACCGATAACCAAAGTCCAATCCGGGAATTACCCCATAAGCCTAGAAATCAATCTTGGCCTATTAGGCCCAATTAAACTTTAAAGGTCCATTAAGTCGCATTTGGGCTTTATGGATACGGTTTTGGGCCCAATTGGATCCAACCAATTTTGCCTAAACCCAACTTTGTACAACAAAGCCCAATAAGCCCAATTACAACACTTAAACCCAATTTCACAAAATAGGCCCAAAATAATTAAATCATAAAATTACAAATTCCCAATTTAATTACCAAAGTGTATAACTTGATTAATTATCCAAATTAACATTTCTAAAACATCAATATACACAATTAATCATGCTCATTTATATCATCACATGTCCAACACAATTTGATTAAAATCAAACCCAATTTTACATGCTACATGTCTCGGCCAAGGAGGGGATTTTATATCCGATTTGGTTTCAATCCAATTAATCCCACAATCGACATTAAATCAACATCCTAATTGATTCTAACTCATCCAATGAATTAAAAATCAAAAAATTCCAAGACAAAAAAGGCTAAGGCATTCGGCCAACACCAAATTTGGGGGGAAAAATTGATCCAATCCAATTTCATGAAGTTGATCCAATCAAACTTCAATTCTGTTGGGGTTGGTGCTCAGAGCGCCAATTCCCGGTTGTATTTCTTTTGAATAGTTCTATAAAACATTATTATTATAAATAATATATGCAGTTTCTATAATATAATCTATCTTTTTATATGGTAAAGACGTAATGACCTTAGAATGATTAGTCATGGTACTGTTGCAAAAGTGTCGCAACTGACATTGAGTAATATCATGGCGTTGTCATTCTCAGACAGTTCCTGGTCAAGGTTTACAGTACTTGGTCAGTAAAGTAAACCCATTGAGACTGGTACATGTCGTATACTGGAATATATGATTACAATGGTTTCTCAATGAACCATTAGTCTTGGAGACTAGTATAGACGTGTCGGTGTTTATAGCGGATAAACACTGAATGACTCACCGAAGATTCTTAATGGATGGTACACCAACGTCAATAAGAATCTTCTCGGGTTGAGTAGCACTTGTGATTCTTAGACTTGAGATGCCATTGTGGGCACATGAGACATCTTCTACACTTAGATGGCAGTCACGTCACCGATCTATTTAGATCAGACCTCCGCCTGTTCGTTGGGTGTAGATAGATCCTCAGGGTGTCCTATGTGTATCAAGATAGGATCCGTCAGTTATGTGTACCAGAGCATAGGTAGTCCATATGATTAGCAATCAGATAAAACCATGGGCCCGTGGTATAGTTTAGAAGCTAGTTCTAAACATTCTTTTTGAGATTGCTAATAGAATAGTCGACTAGATAATCCCCATAGAGATTTGACGTTTACATCTATATCTCTGGGATTTATCCGGATCCCTGTGACGGAGGAATTATACATCTGCCATGACCTCGACCTGTATGATTCAGCGAGAATATCCGTGATCGTCATAATTTACGGGTGGATAAATTATGGACATGAAATTGGATTTCGTGATAGATATACCTGAATCTAGAGAGTCTCAATAATGAAACATACTCGTAGAGCACTAGAGCAACATTTATAAATAATATTGATTATTTATAAAGTCGTTTAAAGGTTAAACGCAAGATACTTGCTAAAGGGACCCGATAGTCATTTGATTAATTATTTTGTATTTACCTTTAATACTTGATTAATTTAAATACACTTTAATTAATAGTCAAATTGAGATATTTGACTAATATCCTAAATGAATATATATATTTGATATTTAATGTAAATATAATACATATATTTAATATATTTGTATTTAATTAATTAATTAATTATTTAATTGTTAAATGATTAAATTAATTAAAATATAAATATCTTAACTTTGGATATTTGATTTAAAATGATTAAGTTGCCTTTGTTGACGTTATTAAAATATCTTTAAAGGTGTTTTTAGATATTTAATCAACTTGACCAAATGAAATGTCAAATGAAATTGAAATTAATTTTGTTGTATATGTTTATTGATTTTTGGCCAAGGGCTTATTTTTCAATAAGTATATATTGTTTTCATTTCATTTACATTTGGTAACCTAATACACTTTACAAAGAAACTCCATTAAAGGAAACAAAGAAAGCTTGTGAGGAAGAAAGTTAAAAACAAAGAAAGATTGGATTTTAGTAAGTTTCTTCAACTTACTATTAGAAAGGAAAATGGTCCTTAGGATCTAGGCTACATCTTGTGATGTTCTTATGTTATTTTTTTCTTTATTCTTTGTGTTTTTGATTATGGAATTTTGTTGAAAGTGTTGAGCATGTATGATGAAAGAAGCTTATGACTATTGTAGTTATAAGTATTCTTTTATGGTTTTGGAAACCTTGTTGCTAATCTAGAGTTGTTGACCCACTCTTAGATGACCTAGATTTTATCTTGAGTTGTTTCATTGTGTTGAGACTTTGACTGGATGGAAGAATGATTTTATCTTGAGTTGTTTCATTTAAGGAGAATGATGATTAAAGTAATTGATTTAAACTATTTGGTCTAATTTGTTCATTTTGAAGAATTTGGAAAATTAGGTTTAAGACCTCATCCAAATTTGGGGCATTTCATTTATGTTGTGTATAAGGATGTTTATATGATGCATATAAAGTTTCATGTTGATTGGATTACATCTTGATGTGTTTTGAAGCATGAAATGACAAAGTGCACAATTTGTCACCCTTGTGAGGCTCTCGACCAAATGGATGAATTTGGGGATTTTGTTGCTTTTGGTGTTTTGATGTTTTGAACATGCTAAGTTCATCTTAGAAATGATTTAGAATCATTCAAAATTGATTTGATCAATTTCGGACTAAAATGGACAAAATACCAAGTGTAAGGGCAATTCGGTAAATTCACTTAAATATGATTTATTGAATTTTATTTCATAATTTGATTATTGGATAATTAAATAAATATGTTTGTTTAATTAATCAGATAAAAATTTTTGAAATTGGAAAATTTGATTTTCCACCGCTTCCGCTGCGTTACCGGATTTAGCCCCTAAAACCCCTACAAAATGGTATCAGAGCGAGTCTGATTCTAGGCCCCCGAAAAAGATTAGCTTTAATTAAATCAATGTTTAATAATGTTTTCTTGACTTTATGCATGCTTATTAGAATCTAATTTGATTAGATTTAGGGTGTATGACACTTAGCGGAAAATCCCTGATTAATAAGGTTTTAATGTAATTATGTATTTAATGCATGTTATGTGGTCCATCTTGTCAATACGGTTTATGAATACTTCTCTGTGACTACATTCAAGACTGTGCCTCTGCTGTGAGGGTGTAGCTGATAGAGATTTATTTATACCGGATGTATATTAGATACCAGATAAATTCAAGCGAAAGCGGAATTCTGAACGTGCCCTAGCTGTCAGGATTATGTAAGTAACTTGAGTTTATCATTGACGAGTTTAGCCTTGGTACGTCTCCTTGTGAGCCTGCCTTCGCAGAGACAACGATAAACGACCAAGACCGGAAACCCAAGATGTTAGCCCACATGTTCTTCAGATGATCGATTTGATCGATCAATTGAGGCAACATAATCTCATCTTGAATGACATTCTCGGTTGGAGTGTCATTCTTGGTTCGCTACCACCTTCATATCGCCAGTTCGTGATGTACTTCAACATGAATGAGACTGTCTGTACCTACCAGAAGATACATAGGATGTTTCTCACGGCAGAAGAGGACTTTAAGAAGGGAGTACCGACTCGCCCTCCTAGATCTACTTCTTTTTCTGCTTTTTCCCAATGATGGTCCAAGGGAAAGAAGAAGAAAGGAAAGAAGAAGAAGGCTTTTGGTCCTCAACAACAGGGGAAGATTGCTAAGCCCAAGAGGGCTTCTGAAGACAAATTCCACCACTGCGGCAAAGTCGGGTATTGGAAAAGGAACTGTCCTGATTACATCGCCCATCTGAGGAGAGATAGAGCATCTACATCAGGTACATTTATTTTTGCAGTTATTGATTTATCTTTGGCTTGTGAAGCCGTTACATCCAACAGGATTTTAGATTCTGCTTGTCCTATTCACATTTGCAATTCGTTGCATGTGTTGAAGGAAAGTAGGAGGCTGAAGCCCGGGGAGATGTAGTTGCGATTCGGGAGTGGAGACTCTTTGTATGTAGTTGCAGTGGGAGTATGCGAGATCTCATTGCCGAATGAGACACTTTTGTTAAATGAATGCCATTTTGAACCAGGATGTGTAGCTAAAATTATATCACTTTTTGTATTGGTCCATAAGGATTTTGTATTAATATTAAGAACAGTTCTTTATATTTATATGATAGAAATAATACTCAGATCCTTAGTTTTCCAAACCAGCATGGTCATTATACATTGCAAACTTCAAAAGATATTTTAAATACTGGAGTTAATAAACGTTGTTTACCTGTAATTAATGATACTGAACTTTGGCATATGCGGCTTGGTCACATTGGCGTTAAACGCCTTACCCAATTGGTTAGGAATGGTTTGATACCAGATCTTACCATTGAATCCTATCCAACTTGTGAATCCTGTATTCATGGTAAGATGACCAAAGCCCCATTTTCTGGTGTTGGACACCGCGCCACTAACTTACTGGAACTCGTACATTCTGATGTGTGTGGTCCACTAAGTCAGACTGCTCACAATGGTTATTCGTACTTCGTTACCTTTACCGATGATCTGTCACGGTACTGTTATGTCTATTTGATGCGACATAAATCGGAAACCTTTGAAAAGTTCAAAGAGTTACGAAATGAAGTAGAAAAACAAACTGGTAAATATATTAAATGCCTTCGATCTGATCGAGGCGACGAATATATGAGTGGTGAGTTCATGGATTATATGAAGGAGAATGGGATTCTCGTTCAATATACTCCTCCAAGTACTCCACAGCACAATGGAGTGTCTCTGAGAGGAGAAATCAGACTTTATTGGATATGGTCCGATCAATGTTGAGTTTCACAGATTTGCCCTATTATTTATGGGGCTACTCTCTTTTAACAGTTGCACATCTTTTGAACAAGATTCCTTCAAAAGATGTTCCTATGACTTCGTATCAGATATGGTTCGGTAGGAGACCAAATCTTAATTATATTAAGGTTTGGGGTTGTCCTGCCTATGTCAGGGTGACTCAGCAAGATAAGCTTTCACCTCGAGGGAAAAAGTTTAGGTTTGTCGGATATCCTTTGAATACGAGGGGATATCTATTCTATGATACCGAGCATCGAAATGTGTTCGTAGCTCGCTTCACAAAATTTCTAGAAGTAGAATTTTTTTTAGAAGGTGGTAATCATAGACAGGTTGAGCTTGATGAAGTCCAACCTGAAAACAACGAACCAACGGAGGAACCTGAAGTTCAAGTAGATGAAGGACCTTCAACACATACACTCCGTAGGTCGGAAAGGGTATCTAGACCTCCTGAACGCTTGTATTTGATACAAGAAAAGAGTCTGGATGTTCTCTTAGTTGAAGAGACAGATCCTTTCACCTATAGAGAATCGATGTTGGACATCGACTCCGTGAAATGGCAAAGTGCCATGAAATCCGAGATAGACTCAATGCATGAGAATCAAGTTTGAGACTTGGTTTCGCTTCCCGAAGGAATTGTTCCTATTGGTTGTAAATGGGTTTACAAGAGGAAGCGCGGGCCTGACGGTAAGGTTGAAACTTACAAGGCCCGACTGGTAGCAAAAGGTTACACGCAGCGACCTGGCGTCGACTACGATGAAACTTTTTCGCTGGTAGCAATGCTTAAGTCTATTCGGATTTTGCTTTCTATAGCTGGGTATCATGACTACGAGATTTGGCAAATGGATGTCAAAACGGATTTTCTAAATGGATTTTTGATGAAGAAATCTATATGGAACAGCTGAAGGTTTTGCGTCCAGCGAAAACTCGGGCATGGTATGTAAGCTTAAGAAGTCCATTTATGGACTTAAACAAGCTTCACGAAGTTGAATCTTTGATTCGACGAGATTATTAGATCGTCTGGTTTCTCAAGAATTCAGAAGAATCCTGTTGGTATCAGAAGGCCAGTGGGAGCATGGTCATATTTTTAGTCCTATATGTTGATGACATCCTAATCATTGGGAATGATTTAGGTATGTTACAAAGCGTCAAAGCATACCTCTGTAAGAATTTTCTCCATGAAGGACATGGGAGAAGCTTCCTGTTTTTTAGGGATAAAACTCTATAGAGATAGACAAAGGAGGCTGATTGGGTTATCCCAATCAACGTACATAGATAAGATCTTGGAATGGTATAGTTTTGGTAACTGTAAGACATCAAACAAACCGTTCAGACATGGGATTCATCTTTCAAAGAAGATGTGTCCACAAACATAAGATGAGAGGGTTAGAATGTCTAACCAACTTAATGCTTCGTGTTTGGGTAGCATAATGTATGCCATGTTATGTACGAGGCCTGATATCAGTTTCGCTGTTAGCGTAACTAGTCGATAATCAGTCCAATCCAGGTAATGATCATGGATGGCCATTAAACATATCCTCAAGTATCTTAAAGGTACTAAGGATAAGTTAATAATTTATGGAGGAAACGAACTGCAAGTTAATGGGTATACAGATTCTTATTTCCAATCGGATCTTGATGATAGAAAGTCTACATCTGGATTCGTGTTTACCTTAACAGAGGGTGCAGTTGTTGGAAGAGTTCCAAACAGGGATCAACAGCAGATTCCACCACTGAGCAGAATACAGTGCACTTTTGAAGCTGCAAAGAGGCTGTGTGGAAAGAACTTAAAGAACTTTATCACAGAATTGGGAGTTGTCCCAAGTATCGAGAATGCGATTCTATTATACTGTGATAATACTGGAGCATTGCGCAAGCAAATGAACCGAGGGCGCATCAGAAATCAAAGCATGTAGAACACAGTACCACATCATTCGAGAGATTATGTCACGATGGGATATTGTCGTGCAAGGTACCGAGTGAAGATAATGTAGCAGACCCGCTGACGAAGGCCATAACTCCGAAGTTGTTTGATAAACACGTGGAGTCGATGGGTATTAGATACAATCGTTATTGGCACTAGAGCAAGTGGAGATTTTGGTTGGGGTTGGTGCTCAGAGCGCCAATTCCCGGTTGTATTACTTTTGAATACTTATGTAAAATATTATTATTATAAATAATAGTACAGTTTCTACAATATAATCTATCTTTTATATGGTAAAAGACGTAATGACCTTAGAATGATTAGTCCATGGTACTGTTGCAAAAGCGTAGCAACTGAAATTGAGTAATATCATGGCGTTGTCATTCTCTCAGACAGTTCCTGGTCAAGGTTTACACTACTTGGTCAGTAAAGTAAACCCATTGAGACTGGTACATGTCGTATACTGGAATATATGATTCCAATGGTTTCTAATGAACCATTAGTCTTGGAGACTAGTATAGACGTGTGGGTGTTTATAGCGGATAAACACTGAACGACTCACCGAAGATTCTTAATGGATGGTACACCAACATCAATAAGAATCTTCTCAGGTTGAGTAGCACTTGTGATTCTTAGACTTGAGATGCCATTGTGGGCACCTGAGACATCTTCTACACTTAGATGGAAGTCACGTCACCGATCTATTTAGATCAGACCTCCGCATGTTCGTTGGGTGTAGATAGATCCTCAGGGTGTCCTATGTGTATCAAGATAGGATCCGTCAGTTCTGTGTACCAGAGCATAGGTAGTCCATATGATTAGTAATCAGATAAAACCATGGGCCCGTGGTATAGTTTAGAAGCTAGTTCGAAACTTTCTTTTTGAGATTGCTAATAGAATAGTCGACTGGATAATCCCCATAGAGATTTGACGTTACATCTATATCTCTGGGATTTATCCGGATCCATGTGACGGAGGAATTATACATCTGCGATGACCTCGACCTGTATGATTCAGCGAGAATATCCGTGATCGTCATAATTTACGGGTGGATAAATTATGGACATGAAATTGGATTTCGTGACGGATATACCTGAGTCTAGAGAGTCTCAATAATGTAACATACTCGTAGAGCACTAGAGCAACATTTATAAATAATATTGATTATTTATAAAGTCGTTTAAATGTTAAACGCAAGATACATGCTAAAGGTTTTAAGTCCTCATGGGATCGATACTTTTTATACTACTTGAACGATACGTGCGCTTGCGTTATACGCGTGTGATTACACCGGTCAAGTTTTTGGCACCGTTGCCGGGGACTTATTTATCTTTTACTATTAATTTTGAGGTTAGATACCTTTACTTGTATCTAATTTTCTTTTTACTTATTGTTTTTGTTTTATTGTGTTTCAGGTTCTCAGACACTACATGAGACGATCCAAAAGCTTTAAACTCCGACCGCTTGACCTAGAGATTGAAAGAACCATCAGACAGTTGAGAAGGGAAAGGCGAGAAGGCTAAGAAGTAATCATTAACATGGAACTTGAACCTTTGAACAGTGTACCACTAATTCCCATTCGAGACACCATTCCGGTGGTTGACAGACTCATTTCTTGTATTGTACTTCCTCTCCTCACTACCAGCAAATTCGGGTGACATCAAAACATGCATCCAGATGATTCAGCAGTCAGTACAGTTTGAGGGAAATGCAACTGAAGATCCTAATGCCCACATCAACAACTTCCTATAATTTTGCGGTACTTTCAATTACAACCGAGTAGCTGAAGAAGCAATGAGACTGCGTGTTTTTCCATATTCCCTGAAAGACAGATCTAAAGCTCAGCTACATTCGTTACCAGCAGGTTCCATCACAACTTGGAACACTCTAGCCACCAAATTCCTTGCAAAGTACTTTCCACCAGCCAGAACTGCAAAGTTGAGGAATGATATCACATCCTTTATGCAACAAGATTCAGAATCTCTCTGTGAAGCTTGGGAAAGATTCAAAGATTTACTCCGGAAATGTCCTCACATGAGATCGCAAAGTGGCTACAAGTCCAAACCTTCTACAATGGACTTTCTGGAATAATGAGAACCACAATTGATGCTGCTGCTTGAGGAGCTTTGATGGAAAAAATAGAAGATCAGGCCTGTGACTTAATTGAAGAAATGGCCAACAACAATTCTTTATGGCCAACAGAAATGAGCATGATCCAACGAATTGAAGGAATTTATGAAGTTGGAGCCAACACATCACTGAATTCCAAGCTGGATGTGATTTGCAATAATCTGGAAACACTTAACATGAAAGTTAATGGTGGATCCACAAGTTCACCATTTGGAGGAGTACCTGAGTCAGAATCTTACAACCAACAAGAAGAGACAGTGATCTATGTCAACAATTTCAACAGACAGGGGGACCAATCCATATTCAAACACCTATAACCCATGATGGATGAATCACCCCAATTTTTCATGGAGCAACAATTCAGGCAAAAAGAACTACCCACCACATGGATTCCAACAACCAAATAAAAAGCCAGGAGCATGAAAAAGAACCAGGAATAATAGAAGTGATGGCCCAGTTGAAGAACCAAGAAGCAAAATACGATGCTTTAGCAGCTATGGTTCAAAATCAAATAGCATTGAATCAAAGCCATTCAGCCTCTATTAAAGCACTTGAAAATCAAATGGGACAACTGGCCAATGCTCAGAGTTACAGACCGCCAGGAAATCTTCCCAGCAACACATAACCAAATCCAAGGAACCGAGGGAATGAGCAATGTCAAGTCATTACTTTGAAAAGCGGTACTGAAATCAACAAGATGTTAGAATCAAGGCAACCATTGAAGAAGTTCTAAAAGATGCAGTTCCACAGATGGAGGAAAAAGAAGCAAAGGAAAAAGATTAAGAAAGAATCACTTTACCTCCACATTTTCCTCAACGACTCCAGAAAAACAAATTGGATAAACAATTTGCTTGATTCTTTGAGGTGTTCAAAAAGCTGCATATCAACATTCCATTTGCAGAATCCTTGGAAGAAATGCCCACCTATGTCAAATTCATTAAAGACATTCTTTCACGAAAACGGAGATTACGAGACAGAAGCATTGACCGAGGAATACAACGCCATCATTAAGAGGAAACTTCCCCAAAGTTGAAAGATCCTGGCAGTTTCATAGTTCCTTGCATCATTTGAGAACATTATATTGGTAAGGCTATATGTGATTTAGGTGCAAGTGTTAATTTAATGTCTTTTTCTATTTACAGGAAATTACAAATCGGAGAAGCAATGCCTACCTCAGTCTATCTGTAACTTTCTGATCGAACGCTCACATTTTCGAGAGGTGTCATTGAAGATGTGCTGGTCAAAGTCGACAAACTCATTCTCCTAGCAGATTTCATTATCCTTGACATGGAAGAAGACAAAGATGTTCCTATCATCATTGGGAGACCATTCTTTGCTACAGGTCGAACTGTGATTGATGTGCAAAAATGAGAACTAACTATGAAAGTGCAGGACCAAGAAGTTACCTTTAATGTTTTCAAAGCCATGAAATTCCCGAGTGATGAAAATGAGGAAGAATGTTTCAGAATTGATGTTGTTGATAGTATCATTCAGGATACTGATACAATTCCCACGGATAAACTTGAAGCTTGCATCACCAACATGATTGACAGTGAGCTAGATGCTGAAATTCTGGAATGTATCAACTATCTTGACAAGCCATTCCAATTCAAATTGACACCACCAGTGGAAAGTCTGGAACTTTTGAAGAAAGATCGAATTAAGCCCTCAATTGAAGAACCACCGCAGTTGGAGCTGAAATTACTTCTGAGCTATCTCAGGTATGCATTTCTTGGAAACTCTTCTGAATTACCTGTTATTATTTCTTCTTCGCTAACATTGAAGCAGGAAGAAAAGTTGCTGAGAGTGTTACGAGAACACAAGAGAGCCATTTACTGGACTATAGCAGACATTTGAGGCATTAGTCCATCATTTTGCATGCACAAGATTTTGATGATTGACGAGTAAAAACCCACAGTGGAGCATCAACAGAGATTAAATCCAATCATGAAGGAAGTCGTGAAGAAAGAAATAATCAAATGGTTGGATGCTAACATCATTTACTTTATCTCAGATAGCACCTGGTGAGTCCTATGCGGTGTGTACCAAAGAAATGAGTAATTACTGTAGTCATAAATGAAAAGTACGAGTTGATTCCAACAAGAACTGTGACTGGATGGAGAGTATGCATGGACTACAGAAAGCTGAACAAAGCAACAAGGAAATATCATTTTCCGCTGCCATTTATTGATCAGATGCTCGACAGACTGGCGGGACATGAGTTCTATTGCTTTCTGGATGGATACTCGGGGTACAATCAGATTGCCATCGCCCCAGAAGATCAGGAGAAAACTACATTTACATGTCCGTATGGTACTTTTGCTTTCCGTAGAATGCCATTTGGACTATGTAATGCTCCTGCCAGATTCCAACGTTGCATGATGGCCATCTTCTCAGACATGCTGGAGCAGAGTATGGAGGTTTTTATGGATGACTTCTCTTTGTTTGGAGATTCTTTTGACCACTGCTTGCAAAATCTGGAACATGTGTTACAAAGGTGCGAAGATACAAACTTGGTACTCAATTGGGAGAAATGTCATTTTATGGTGCATAAAGGCATTATTCTTGGACACCGGATCTCAAAAAAGCGAATCGAGGTAGACAAAGCAAACATCGAAACAATTGAAAAACTACCTCCACCCACATCTGTCAAAGGGATTCAGAGTTTTCTCGGACATGCTGGCTTTTACAGGAGATTTATCAAAGACTTCTAAAAAATTGCAAAACCTCTTTGCAATCTTCTGGAGAATGTTGTGCCTTTCAAATTCACCAAAGAATGCCAGGAAGCCTTTGAGATCCTAAAATAGAAGCTGGTCTCTGCCCCCATCATAGTAGCACCAGACTGGACCCTTTCATTTGAGGTGATGTGCGATGCTAGTGATTTTACTGTAGGTGCAGTTTTGGTACAACACAAAGCAAAGATCTTCCATGCCATTTACTACTCGGAAGAACTCTGAATGAAGCTCAACTCAACTACACAGCCACTGAAAATGAGTTTCTTGCAGTTGTGTTCCCTTTTGACAAATTCTGATATTATCTGTTGGGTCCCAAGGTGGTGGTCTATAAAGATCATTCAACAATCAAGTATCTGATCGCGAAGAAAGATGCCAAGCCCATATTGATCCGTTGGATACTTCTTCTGCAAGAATTTGATGTGAAGATCAGAGACAGGAAAGTGACATAAAACCAAGTGGTAGATCATTTATCAAGGCTCAGAATGTTGATACAGCTGGCAAAGAACTAACAATCAAAGAAACGTTTGCAGATGAACAACTGTTTGCCATTAAACAACAGGAAGTCCCTTGGTATGCTGACTATGTCAACTACATAGTATCAGGAAAATGGCCGTTGGAATGGACAACTCAGCAACGGAAGAAATTCTTCAAAGAAGTAAAACACTATATCTGGGATGAGCCGTATCTGTTCAAATGTTGTGCGGATCAATTATTGAGACGGTGTGTTCCACAGTAGGAGGTCAATAGTGTCCTCCAGCATTGCCATTAATCACCATATGGCGGACACTTCAGCGAGAATAAAACTGCAGCCAAAGTCTTACAATCAGGTTTATTTTGGCCCACTCTATTTAAAGATGCTTATCTGTTTGCTCTTCAATGTGACAGGTTCAAGAGAACTGGAAATATTTCAAGAAGAAATGAAGGACCGTTGCAAAATATTCTGGAAGTGAAGATATTTGACGTATGGGGGATTGATTTTATGGGACCCTTTGTTCCATCATTCAGAAACATGTACATACCGGTTGCAGTAGACTACGTCTCCAAATGGGTTGAAGCGATTGCACTGCCATCCAATGATTCAAAAGTGGTGATCAAGTTCCTGAAAAAGAATATTTTCACTCCCTTCGGAACACCTCGGGCAATTATCAGTGATGGTGGCTCACATTTCTGCAACAGATACTTCGATGCACTCCTATCCAAATATGGAGTTACTCGTAAGGTTGCCACAGCCTATCATCCACAGTCAAATGGGCAAGTGAAAGTTTCAAACATGGAGATCAAACGAATCTTGGAAAGAACCGTTGGATCAACAAGGAATGACTGGTCTGAAAAACTAGATGACACATTATGGGCTTACCGGACAGCTTACAAGACACCTATTGGTATGTCCCAATATCAAATAGTGTAAGGAAAAGCGTGTCATCTGCCAGTTGAGCTTTAACATAAGAGGTACTGGGCACTGAAGAAGTTGAATCTTGATCCACAAGTTGCAGGAGAGAAAAGACTTCACCAACTCAACGAATTGGAGGAATTTCATCTATAAGCTTATGAAAATGCCAAATTGTACAAAGAAAAGACCAATAGATGGCATGATAAAAAAATGGTGCGCAAACAATTGGAACCAGGCCAGCAAGTATTGTTGTACGATTCACGGCTGAAACTTTTTTCCTAGAAAGCTGAAATCAAAGCGGTCATTTCCATTTGTGATTACTCAAGTGTTACATACGAGTTGTTGAGATATACAACCCCAAGTCCAACAACACATTCAAAGTTAACAGCCAGCGTGTCAAGCACTGTTGGGGAGAATCAATTGAGCGACAAAAAGAAAGTGTCACACTTTCATATCCAGCATAACGTTCGAGCAATCATGTCTAGCTGATGACATTAAACTTAGCGCTAGCTGGGAGGCAACCCAAGCAATTTGTGTATATATTGTGATGTGGTGTGTTTTAATTTTTGTGTGTTTAGTTTTTACAGGTTAAGACGCATTTCATGATGGAAGAAGCTCTAACAAATCTTCACAAGCAATTTCCTTCTCTCCCTCAAAATTCTCTGATAAAGGTCTACAAAGCTCGCATGGAACGAATAAGACTTCTGACTATCCATGGTATTCCTAATGACATTCGTTGGGTAATCGAAGCACGGGTCCGATTAGCAGGTGAGTATTCTGATTCTTGTAATTCTTATTTGCCTGGTTTTGGAAGAAACATCTATGCAAAGAAACGTAGATTTAAGCAAATGGGTGTTTGTTACAAATGTGTACGCTGGAATTGCAAATACTCGTCATTTTTTATGAATGGTATCTGATAATCGCGAAGATAAAATTAAATTCATTAGGGATGGCTTGAGTAAGAAGTCTTTAGATGATATATCTTCGACACTTGAGATGCATCCCAGTGGATATGTTCATATAGCCATTTGCAAAATACATACAAAATTCCGAAAAGAAAGACAACAGTTAAGTCTCGGGAATCTGACTCTAAAAGACCCTGTTTGCCAATTTATAAAAAAATTAGATGGGAAGCTTGTCCCTGACGCATAGACGTCATTCAATCCGTTACATTATTGTAAATATTATATCTCTTTGTCTTTTCCTAATAATTGTGATTTGAATTGTTATTTTCTCCGACAGGATCCAGGCTACTTTTTGACCTTTCACGATTTACTATTTTGCCACTAATCGTCCTTTGGAAGATACTTGTGCTAATATTACTCACCCTTTTCAGGTTCTATAAATTCAACTCATCATTGCACTCCTAAAGGCATCCAGAGGTGAAAAAAGAAACACAAAAATATGGAAGCCACTTCAAGAAGACGAGTTGTAAACATTTGTGTGTTTTGTGGTACCAGTGTTGGTGTTAAACCAGAATACATAGCAACAGCACAAGAATTGGGTCGAGTCTTAGCTGAAAGGAATATGCACCTAGTATATGGAGGAGGCAATCTTGGACTAATGGGGATCGTTTCAAAGGCTGTACAGGATGGAGGCAGACAAGTCTTGGGAATCATCCCAAAACCCTTGGCGGAGGCGAATCTTATTGGACCATCAAATGGTGAGGAACTAATCGTGCTAGGTATGTCCGAACAACTGGTAGAGATGATTAACCATGCTGATGCTTTTATTGCTTTGCCAGGAGGCTTGGGCACGATGGAGGAAATTTTTACAGTACTATCTTGGGCAAACTTGAACATACACTAGAAACCGCTTGGACTGTACAATGTTGGTGGATTTTATGATTTTCTTTGTGTGTTTCTTGATGATGCCCGAAGAAATGGGTTCGTGTCAAAGCCTGTAAAAGAACTCCTCTTTACTGCCAGAACTGCCCCAGATTTAATTGACCAAATCTTAGCCTTTGAACCTCAAATTGACCCCATTCTTTCCAAGATAAACTGGTCCGATGATGATCGTGGTAAGAGGCGTCGAATAAATCTGGATCTTATCCTTTAACTTTCATTTAGATGTAGAATTTCACCTAACCATGTACGGTTTTCTAAACTATTTTTCTATTGTTTAAGACATTGGGGACAATGTCTCATTTAGGTTTGGGGGAGGAGAATAGTTAAATTGTATCTTGTTCTTATTGTTTTATTTTTAGTCAAAATTTTTCGAAAAAGCAAAATAAAATTGAAAAATTTTACAAAAAACCAAAAAAATATTTTGTATTTTTGTGTTTTTATTTGATTAATCAGGTGGAATTGGTGTGAGATAGCTGTGTAAGGAATTTCCATTCCTGAGACGTATCTCAACCTATTTCGGAACAAGTTAATTTTTGTTTATTTCCTTTTAAATTATTTAATTTGTGAATTCTCCATAAAACTGACTAAAATGAATCTTCATATGCTTAGTTGACAAGTATTATCAGCATACATGGTAACTTACGGACATGAGCTGTAATTGAAAAGTTTGTAATATTCAGTGCTATAGTATAATTGGAGGAAGCATCTTAAAAAAGCGATGGGATAAAAAAAAAGGAAAAAAAGGTATAAAAAAAAACGTCTGAGATCCGAGTTATTAAGTCTGTAAGGGTGTCTTAACACCTAGTGCCCTAAAACCAACTGGTTTGGGAGTCACTAGACCAAAGCTCGTTACTTGGATCGAAGATGTTGCCAAAAAATATATATCTCTGAAGTCTGAGTAATTAAGTCTGTATGGGTGTCTTAACACCTAGTGCCCTAAAGCCAACTGGTTTGGGAGTCACTGACCCAAAACTCGCTACGTAGATGGAAGATATTGCATATAAAAAAACAAAAATCAGAAAAAAAAAAAATTTATTCCATTGCTTAAAAAAAAGGTGTGAAATCTGATATAACTTTAGGACAAAAATATTACTCTCTTTTACACTGCACTTGTGACTATTGTGGGCAAAATTACTTGATTAATATTTTGTTGGCTGTGTATATGGAGAATGGTAAAAATAATCGGAGAATTTACTTATTCGGTAATTTAGAATGAAACAAAACAATTATTGACTTAGATAAGAAGTTTCACCCGTTTAGTCACTAACTTTTTTATTCACTTTTCTCTTGTCTTTTTGCTTTTGTGTGCATTAGTTTTACTATCTTTTTTCTTTTATAAGACATTTGTGGGTATCGTCGCTGTAAACCCTCACGAGACTACAACTCGTCCACTAGGGACACCTAGGGGTTTAAAGGCTTATTGCATACGCTAAATGCAACTGTGATCCCTAGGAAAGTGGCTTAGTTTAATTTTAATTATTTCTTGTATTTAATTTTGTTGTTTTGCTCGAGGACTAGCAAAATGTTAGGCTTGGGGGTGTGATAATCGGAAAATATATCAATATTTACCGCCCCTTTTACTTAATATTTTGTTTAGTTTCTCTGGTTTGATGAACGTTTTGATATGTTTTAGTTTATTTTGCAGATAAAATAATATTGGGACTCAATGAAATCATTTAGGACGAAATGTGGGTCTAATAAGGGCAAATATTGGACTTGACATATTAATTTTGGAGATTGGAAACTTGAAAGGGCGTTTTAACGAAGTGCAGTTTTGGAAATTCCAGTTTTGCGCATCTGTCGTATATTGGGCATAACG
>SKCR01010331.1:0-22642 GCA_019454045.1 Zanthoxylum bungeanum | reverse complement strand
TTAGTGCACTAGGTGTTAAGACACCCCTACAGACTTAATTACTCAGACTTCATATATATATATTTTTGGCAACATCTTCGATCTATGTAGCGAGCTTTGTGCCAGTGACTCCCAAACCAATTGGTTTTAGGGCACTGGGTGTTAAAACACCCTTACCGACTTAATAACTCAGATCTCAGACTTTTTTTTATCCCATCGCTTTTTTTAGATGCTTCCTCCAATTAAACTAGAGCACTGAATATTACAAACTTTTCAATTACAGCTCATGTCTGTAGTTATCATGTATGCTGATAATACCTGTCAAATGAGCATATGAAGATTCATTTTAGTCAGTATTATGGATAATTCACAAATTAAATCATTTAAAAGGAAATAAAAAAATTAATTTGTTCCGAAATAGGTTGAGTTACATCTCAGGAATGAAAATTCCTTACACAGCTATCTCAAATCAATTTCACCTGATTAATCAAATAAAAACACAAAAATACAAAATATTTATTTGTTTTTACAAAATTTTCAATTTTTTTGGCTTTTTCGAAAAATTTTGACAAAAAATAAAATAATAAAAATAAGATATAATTTAATTATTCTCCTCCCCCAAACCTAAATGAGACATTGTCCCAAATGTCTTAAACATTAGAATGAGAGTTTATAAAATCATACCTGGTTAGCTGAAATTCTACATCTAAATGAAAAGTTAAAGGTTAAGATTTATATTTATCTGATGCCTCTTACCACGATCATTATCGGACCAGTTTATCTTGGAAAGAATGTTGTCAATTTGAGTTTCAAATTCTAAGATTTGGTCAATTAATTCTAGGGCAGTTCTGGTAGTAAAGAGGAGTTCTTTTACAGGCTTTGACACGAACCCATTTCTACAGGCATCATCAAGAAATACAAAAAGAAAATCATAAAATCCATCAACATTGTACAATCCAAGCAGTTTCTGGTGTATGTTCAAGTTTCCCCAAGATAGTACTGTAAAAATTTCCTCCATCGTGCCCAAGCCTTATGGCAAAGCAATAAAAGCTTCAGCACGGTTAATCATCTCTACCAATCGTTCAGACATACCTGGCATGATTAGTTCCTCGCCATTTGATGGTCCTATCAGATTCGCCTCCCCCAAGGGTTTTAGGATGATTCCCAAGACTTGACTGCCTCCATCCTGTACAGCCTTTGACACAATCCCCATTAGTCAAAGATTGCCACCGCCATATACTAAGTGCATATTCCTTGCAGCAATGACTCGACCCAATTTATGTGCCGCTTACGTATTCTGGTTTAACACCAACACTAGTACCACAAAACACACAGATGTTTTCAACCCGTCTTCTTGAAGTGGCTTCCATTTTTATCTAGATGCCTTCAAAGATGCAATGATGAGTTGAATTTATAGAACTTGAAAAGGGTGAGTAATAATAGCACAAGTATCTTCCAAATGATGATTAGTAGCAAAATAATAAATCATGAAAGGTCAAAAAGTAGCCTGGATTCTATCGAAGAAAATAACAAAACAAATCATAATTATTTGGAAAAGACAAAAAGATATAATATTTACGATAATGTAACAGCTTGAATGACGTATATGCGTCAGGGAGAAGCTTCCCATCCAATTTTCTTATAAATTGGCAAACATGGTCTTTTAGAGTTAGATTCCCGAGACTTAACTGTTGTCTTTCTTTTCGGAATTGGGCATATAACATGTGAATTTCATGATACACATATCCACTGGGACGCGTCTCAAGAGTCTATATATGTCATCCAAAGACTCTTTAATCAAGCCATCCCTAACGAAATTAATCTTATCTTCGCGTTTATCAGACACCATTCCTAAAGAACGACAATGGGTATTACATGTCATGCGAGCACATTTATAGCAAACACCCATTTTTTTTTCTCTTCTTTTTTTAGCATAGGTGCTTCTGCCTAAACCATGCAGATGTGAAATAAAATAGTCAGAGGACTCACCTGCCAATTGGACCCGTGCTTCAATAATCCAACGAATGTCAGCAGGAATACCTTTGATCATCAGTAGCCACATTCATTCCAAGCGAGCTTTGTAAACTTTCATTAGAGAGTTTTGAGGGAAAGAAGGAAATTGCTTGTGAAGATTTGCGAGAACTTCTTCCATCTTGAAATGACTTAACCTGCAAAATTAAATACACAAAAATAAAACAGACCAAATCTGAATATATACACAAATTGCTTGGGTTGCCTCCCAACTAGCGCTAAGTTTAATGTCGTCAGCTAGACATGATTTCCCGAACGTTAGACTGGATCTAAAAGTGTGACACTTTCTTTTTGTCGCATAATTGATTCTCCCTGGTAGTTCTTGACACGCTGGCTGTTAACCTTAAATGTGTTGTTGGACTTGGGGTTGTACAATTCAACAGCTCCATATGGTAAAACCTGAGTAATCTCAGATGGGCCTGACCACCTTGATTTCAGCTTTCTAGGGAAAAGTTTCAGTCCTGAATCATATAACCACACCTGCTGCACTGGTTCCAATTGTCTGCGCACTATTTTTTGGTCATGCCATTTCTTGGTCTTCTAATCTGGCATTTTCATAAGCCTGTAGGTGAAATTCCTAAACTCATTGAGTTGGTGAAGTCTTTTCTCTCCTACAACTTGTGGATCAAGATTCAACTTCTTCAGTGCCCAGCAAGCCTTGTGTTCAAGCTCAACTAGTAGATGGCATGCTTTCCCGAACACCATTTGATATAGGGACATACCAATGGGTGTCTTGTAAGCTGTCCGGTAGGCCCAAATGTGTCATCTAATTTTTCAGACAAGTCCTTATTGGTTTCTATTAAGGTCCCAAGATCAATAATAAGCAAGAAACATGTGTGAATACTAATCAACGAAGTTGCAGAATACTTACATCGATCGGTTGAGTGACGTGGAGGCAATAAAAACTCCATATTCTGCCTTGGACTGCATTCGGCAATGACTGTTATTGCCTCACTGAATTTTGGCCATTGGAGGTCATCTTCCAAGCTCCAAGCTTTGTCAAATGATTCCCGGCTCATGGGTTGAATTCCCTATCACCTTCGTATGTCTCTCGGAGTGCTAGCTCTCTTGATTTTTGCCACAAAAACCAAGCACTCTTGTTTCTTGTCCCATCTCACGGTTTTTTGCAGAACAAACCATAAATTTTAGCCCCTTGGGCGTGAAGAAAATAGAGGGAAAAGAGAGGAGAGATAGATGAAATGTGTTAATTAATTTTGGTATTTGATTTCTAAAACATATACCAAACATTTGCTTTTAAAAAGTCAAACTTTTAAAGCTTTAAATGCCAACCACACACATCACTCAATCAATTAAGTTGTCAAGTCACATCACTCAAAGTGACAAGTGATTTGACGCTTGAAGTGACGCTAGATGCGACTAGCGATTTGACGCTTGATTTGACTTGCGTGCCGCACTCGAATTCGAAATGCGAATGCGCTAGCAAATAATCCCGGGGTCGGGTTCACTAATTCCAAATTAATGAATTTTCCGTTGCGTCGTAATTAAATGATTACGCCTAGCGAAATCACTATTCACGTCGCTAATGAATTAACTCTAAATTAATTCGTTCGCCCAAATTAAAATCTAATTTTAATTCCGCGTCGAAATCTAATTCGTTTAATATATCAAAAATATTAATTTCTCGATTAATTCCAAATTAACCGTTATCTCTCTTTAATGATATTTTATCCCAGATAAAATATCTCCGCAATTAATCCCAGATTAATTTTCTCTCTCGTCTAATTAATCCCAGATTAATTTAGAGTCGAGTTATACATCATCGGTGAATCTTTGGGAAGCGACCCATGAGATTCTCGGATATGTTGGCAGTAAATTCGGTCGTCGGACTATCCGAACACGTAAGTACCTCGTACTACGTTTATACCGATTTACAAGACAAGGTTGGCTTCTAGCAAAGTGCCATGCCTACCCAATTCTCCGGAAATATCCTTACAGGAATAAAGGATTTATATCAAGCGTAGTATACCGTAGTATTGCGTATTTCTGTCAGAATCTGATGATCACGTGCGAGGCCATGGGCTAGAATTGTGTATGCCCCGTATGAAGCACATATCGGATGTCTGGCAACTAGTCTCTATAATCGGATAAACATGACCTTGTCATTTTATCTCGATAGCTGCAGTATTTAAGAGAACTAGTCCCGTATCCAACGTGACCATTAACTCCATAAGATTGGAGTGATACTTCCGTCTTGACATCACACCCAACACACTACGATTCTCAATATACCCAGCATTGGCGTACACAGAACCTGTTAAAGTCCTGGACGACCGCAACCAAAGTATATTGATTGTCGCAAGTATTAGCGGTGCAAGTCTCAGGTTAAGACCAAATACACCTACCCTGATTTCGGATTCCATAGACACATAGTCATACTACCAATGGAATTCCGATGGGGTCTATCCAGAGCGAAGCTATTTCCCGTACCATCGGTAAAAAACACAACCTCCATTACACTTGCATGAGTATCCTATAACCAAATATATGAGAACTATGCCGTTGTGCCCTCACAACACGCACAATTGTAATACTAGTCTTTTACGCATTTATCGATGTCCAATCTCGATAATACTCTGACTAGAGATATTTAATGATTATCCTTCGTGGACTGATACTGTCTCATATCATTCTCAATCCAGGAACAAATCATAGGGACCTCTCATCATTTTAAACATCTAGGTGATCTAAACACAAATGATAAGAGTTCAATCTCCTTTTTCACATAGTTAATTTGTACAACAACACCATGATCTGTACAATTAGTGACGTTATGGGTCGTAATTGTCCAACAATCTCCACTTGGCCTATAGCCAGTCACTCGAGTGTCTACCACCCGAACTATGTATGGTTCACTCAATTGCTAAGGAAAGACTTTCGTCAGCGGATTTGCATGATTATCATCTGATGCGATTTATTCGATCATCACTTCCCCACGATGTATGATCCGAACGAATCAGATGATTATCGAAGTATGTATCTGGATCGTTTATGAGACCATTAATTCTTTAGCCTGTGCTCAAGCCTAGCTCAGCTGCTAATAGAATTATATCTAATCTAATTAGATTTATGTCGACCCATAAGGCTTCTATTGTTGCCTCAGCTGCAGCAATAACCCCATTTATGCTTATTTGGTAACAGTATCTTGCTTGGAAGATTTCCAGCTCACTGTTCCGTTATTCAAACTGTTATAATACCGTTTTATCGGTTAGGAAACTTGTAGCAGTGATCCCAGTCACTTTAAGTTATCTTCTCCATAGTTTAAGACAGCATCCTTAGATCTCTAAGATACTAACAGATGTTCTTAATTTCAATCCAGTGACTATCACTTGGATTGACCTGTTTATGAATCCATATGCACAAAGCGTATGAGAGACCAGGTCGTGTACATTTTTCAATGTACGGTTTCTCGGAGAGTTTTCTTGGAAGCCAAGCTTTCGCCGATCATTTATTGGGAATATCATTTCCAAGAAATGACATATATTATCATTATTGTACAGGACATTTATAGTCAGTGCGCTCCCACTAACCTCATATATACACAAGAATCATTTCGTTTTGAATTAAACCATTATGATACATCAAAACGATAATTCCAAGAACCTATGCTTGCTTCAATCCAAACATGGATCGAATAACCCGCAAACCTTGTTTGCTAGTTTTAGTTACGATAAAATCGTCAGGATGTTATAAACATCCTCCAAAAGGTTTCCTTTTCAGGAAAGCGATTTACCCGTTATGCTACCATATTTCATAAATGAAACATGCAGCGTTAGCAAGCATTATCCAAATGGATTTACCATGGCAACAGGTAAAAGGTTGAATTGTAATCAACACAATGTTGATAACGATACCTTTTCGCTAAAAGCCTAGCTTTATACGTTGGTATGTTGTCATCCATGTATGTCTTCCTTGAAGATTTATAAGTACCAATAGGCACTATGCCTTGCGGTACATCAACTAGTGTCCAAACATAGTTGATATACATGGAATCCATTTTGGACTCATGATATTTTGTCATAATAAGGAGTCGATAACTTGTATCACTTCCTCATACGTAGTCATTTGGTATACCTCAAAATATTGACATCTTTATGAGGTGAGATCAGAAACCCATACCCCAGGTTGTTTTCTGACTCTCTCCGACATAAGTGGTTCTTGTGTATACGAAGATTAATGGTATACTTTCATCCATGATGAACTATTAGTGTTCCATTAGGAATTGGTGCCTTGAATAGTATTACTTCGATTTTTCATCGAGTTTTACTATCCTCCCACTTACCACTGCTTATCGGTATTCCTCTTAGGAAAACCGCATGGTGAGCAACAATCTAATTGTTCTCAGGTGAGATGTATAAGTACAATACTTATGATATCCCTAGGATAACCTACAATTGGCACTTATCCAATTGGGTTTCTGTTTGGTATCATCCAAACATATTCCCAGCATACCCAAAATTTCAGGAATGTGAAACCCGGTTCTTTCCTGTTCATATCTAATATGAAATCTGTCAAACAGATTTTTATGGAACCTTATTCTAAATAAGTTCTGCACTGTTAAAGCTTATCCTTTGAAGGAAATGGTAGCTCAGAGCGACTCATGATTAACCTTATCATGTCCAACAAAATTCGGTTACTCAGTTCGGACACACCGTCACTTTGACGTGTTCCGGGAGGAGTCCTCATTTGAAAGAATACTATACTCTTTCAAGTATATTAAAAACTTATTGCTTAAGTATTTTCCATTATGGTCTTACCGTGACGGTTTAATACTTTAGCCGATCTGTATGTCTATTTCGTGTCAAAACTTAAAAATTTTGATTTGTGTTCTTCAAAAGAAACATATAACCATAACGCAATGCCACATCCGTAAAGGTCACAAAATATTCATATCCACCTCTAGCCTAGCTAGACATGGGCCTACTTGCTTCACCATGAACTAGGGCTAACAGATCGGTGGTATTTTCACTTTTACCAAGTAAAGGTGTTTTAGGCACTTTGCCCAATAAACTTGATTTGTAGACTTCATTTGAATGGAATCAAATTAGTCCGATTACCCACTCTTCAAAAGTGTGGATATACGAGTCTTGTTTAATTGTGTCCCACACAACAATGCCACAATTAGTTTCATCTGATCAAATCAGTTTGAGCTGTTTGTTTGTCAAGTTATATATTTGAGATTTATTTATATTCAAAATTTAAATTCTGTTATCCACATCTAATATGTTTATCTCAATATCATCTTTATATAATAAAACACTTTAGTGTTCTAAAATATAAAGGTTCACCTAAAGCGGGTTAAACACTGATATGGAGATAATGTATCTAGTCAAACTAGTAACATTATAACAGTTTCCAAATTTAGGTACACACCCGAAGGTAGTTCCTAAACTTAGGTATCTACGGTTAAAACAGCGACTTCGTCCCGTTTTCAATTCGCAGATTAATATATATTGAAGTTAGTATCCTGTTCAAAACAGATTCTGAACATCAGTACATATATTTATGTATCACACTAAGTATTTAAAATCTAATTTTAATACTAGTCATGAACATATTTATGACAATCACATTTAAATTCAGAGCCTTGCACCGTCTTTAATTCCTTCATGTCTGCCTTGTCCAAACGGCAGTCACGCTTCCGCAATCCCGTTTGCCACAATTTAGGCAGAAATTTTGGGATATGTCATTTATATTCCCAGAAAATTATAATGATTTTGCCTTTGCCCTTTTCTATATTCCAAAATCCTTTGGCCAAGCCTCGGGTTTCTAGAATATTGAAGTAAAGTGCGCCTTGCGCTACTTGTCTAATTGAAAACTTTGACTTTTATCTCATTGAGAATAGTCATTTAACTCTCCAAGAGTTATTTATTGCAATTTAGTATTTCAAAGATCTAAAATAGATCCATGAAAATCCTTCAATTTCATTATCATATTTTAAGGATCTAATCCTTAGTTCTGATTCAGAAATTAAGGAATTTACTGCGTCAAATATAATGGATTAAGCACGTAAGTTATCATTACATGAATATTCCAAATATCATGCTCAACTGTTTGCTTAACTTATGGCTTAGGATTAATATATTATTTTATCAAATAAAATAACTTATTATATTCCAGGACCATCCTGAAATTTTAATTCCCAATTCGAAAAATAAACCATTTAAATACATTTTCCCTAGGACTATATTTTGAATGCCAATCTTTCATTTTTATCTTGATTTTAATAGTCCAACTATTTAATCAACGATTTCGGTACTATTTAAATATAATGATTATTATAATCCAATTATATAATCAATTATAAATAATTGTTTGAATATAGTCCAACTATTTATTAAAACAACAATTTAAATATTAGTCCAACTAACAATTAATTGATTTGACGAATGATGTTAGTTTGAGCGCGTATGGCGAGTAATTAAACGAATATTGCAAATTCAATTCTTGCCTCCCACTATTTTTCGGCGAGCCTCTAACCCTCTGTCGAGTACTCGGGAAACCGTGTTTCCTAGTGGGCTAGGATCCCGTTAAATATCACACAATCTTGACTTTGGCCAACAAATTGTATGATAATTAACTAGGTAGATCTCTAAGATCGATTGGATCCAATCCAATTCCTAGATCCGGTAGGGGGACTTCCAAGTCCGAAACATATATCTTATATATGCCAATACATCCAATGTATTACCTAACCTTTTTCCTCAGAATCAACTAAGCCTTGGCTTTGGGACAACAAACTTAGTGATCCCAGTTAAGCGCGACCCATTGACCATGGAAAGCTTCGTAATCAATGTCGATGGACAAGAAGTGGTGTTGACTTTGGCCAACAAACCACAACCTGGACAAGACTCCGATATGGAACAAAGCCTTCATGATTCAAACACATCCTTGACGGAAAAAGGCCTTGACTTTGGCCAACAAGCCAATGCCAGTCTCGGATCTTGAGTGAGAATCACTCAATGGAAGGAAAAACGCTTAATATTTGGCGAGGGTTTTTCGAGTGCAAATTGGCAACCAATTTATTATCTTTGTTAAGGTCTCATCATCTTACACCCTTAAGCATGCATTCTAAACTCATAATAAAGCGCATATGAAAAATAATAATGATATGTGGATGGATATTTTACACATTGATCCTAGATCAAATCTCTCACTTTCTCTCTCCCGCTAGCACAAATATTTCTTCTACCCGTTACACTACACTTCTAAAGAAACCTTATTTTCATTGAGGGGAATAGGTGAGAAGAGAATACAAAGAATATGAGGTGATAAAGCTGGACACGCAGGTCTAATTAATAAATCAAATTTATTACAAAATTTCTATAATTGTCCCACCCATCTAATATCCATCCGATATACATTATTCATGCATCGCAACCATGTATTCACACAAGCATGTTATCAATCAATCTAATCAAATTAATTAATCTGATAATTAGTGATCATCCAATGTTCAAACAACGATTTGATTTTATTCGAGTCAAACTCATTTTTGCGAATAAGTACTCAAATTACGAATTCTCGAATTAAATTAAACTACACAATTAAATCAAATTTAATATGTATTTAATACTAATCCGCTATTTAATTCAAAATTAAATACACATTTTATTAATAAACCTTTGCGACTTAAATTCCAAATTTAATCGCTAGGGTCTCAAAGCCCGATTAACGTCCAACGTCAATTTAATTAAAGTCAATGGGCTTTTAATTGATTTCTACAAGGCGTGGACTTTTGGTCAACTCGGGTCAAACCCATAACCAAAGTCCAATCTGGGAATTACCCTATAAGCCTTTAAATCAATTTTGGCCCATTAGGCCCAATTAAACTTTAAAGGTTCATTAAGTCACATTTGGGCTTTATGGAGGCGGTTTTGGGCCTAATTGGATCCATCCAATTTAGCCTAAACCCAACTTATGTACAACAAAGCCCAATAAGCCCATTTACAACATTAAAGCCCAAATCCAATTTTAAGGCCCAATTATAATTAAATCACAAAAACCCAATTTCACAATTTAATTACATAAAGTGCATTACACAATTAATTACCCAATTAACATTTCTAAAACATCAATTAACATAACTAATCATGTTTATTTTCATCATCACATGTCCAACACATTTTGATTAAAATCAAACCCAATTTTACATGCTACATGTCTCGGCAATAGGGCATTTTATGTCTGATTCGAATTCAATCAAATTAAATATAATTCGAATTAAATCAATATCCCCAAATGATTCCAATTCATCCAATGAACAAAAAATGAAAAAAATTCCAAGATAATTAGGGCACAAACTTTCAGCCAACATAAAATTTGGGCAAAAATTGTTCCAAACCAATTTTCTTGAAATTGATCCAATCAAACTTCAATTCAACATGTATTAAGCATAATCAAACATCCAATATATTCAAATCATGCTCAAATACAATTTACCCAAATTTTAAACCCTAAACTTTCCATGCTCAAACCTTGCTCTAGATTCATTGTTGGTTTATTAAGGTCCCAAGATCAATAATAAGCATGAAACATGTGTGAATACTAATCAACAAAGTTATAGAATACTTACATCGATCGGTTGAGCGACGCGGAGGCAAAAAAAACTCCATATTCTGCCTTGGACTGCATTCGGCAGTGGCTGTTACTGCCTCACTGATTTTCGCCATTGGAGGTTATCTTCCAAGCTCCAAGCTTCGTCAAACGATTCCCGGCTCATGGGTGGACTTCCCTATCACCTTCGTATTGTTGGATAATATGACCCATAGCGTCACTATTTGCACAGATCATTGTGTTGTTATAGCAAATTAACTATGTAATAAGGAAATTGCACTCTCATCGTTTTGTGATTAGATCACCATAGATATATAAAATGAAGAGAGGGTCCCATGATTAGTTCCTGGATTGAGATGATATGAGACAGTATCAGTCCACGAAGGATTAATCATTAAATATCCCTAGCCGTATTATTATCGAGACTGGACATCGATAATGCGGAATAGGCTAGTATTGCACTTGTGTGCGTTGTGAGGGCACAACGGCATAGTTCTCATATATATAAGTATTGGATACTTGTGCAAGTGCGATAGGAGGTCGTGTTTTCACCGATGGTACGGGAAACAGCTTCGCTCTGGATAGACCCTTCGGAATCCCATTGGTATTATGACTAGGTGTCTATGGGAGGCCGAAATCAAGGTAGGTGTGTATAGTCTTAACCTGAGACTTACATCGCTAATACTTACGACAATCGGTAAACTTTGGTTTTGGTGGTGGGGGATCTTAACTGGTTCTGTGTTCACCTCTTCTGGGTTTATCAGAGAATCGTAGTGTATGGATGTGATGTCAAGACGGAAGTGTCACTCCAGTCATAATGGAGATGATGTCACGCAGGATACGGTATTAGTGCTCTTAAAGTGATGCGCATCCAATCGTGATATTATGACCAGGTCATGAATATCCGATTATAAAGACTAGTTACCAGACATCCGATATGTGTTTCGGACGGGGCAGACACTTATCCAGCCCCAGCCCTAGCACGTGATTATCCGATACTGGGCCGATATGCACAATACAATTGTATACTACGCTTGATACAGATCTTAATATTCTTTAATGGATATGTCCGGAGAACTTGGGAAGACTTGGTGCTTTGCTAGGAGTCGACCTTGTCTCGTAAATCGGTGTAGAACGTAGTACTTGGTACGTACGTGATGATTCGGGCACTCCGACGCCCGTATTTACTGCCAGATTATCCGGGGATCTCATGGGTCGCTTCCCGATAATCCACCGATGACGCACAACTCGCACTCTTGAATAATCTGGGATATAAAAAGAAGAGAGAGAGAGAAAATTAATCTAGGATTAATAACGGAGATATTTTATCCGGGATAAAAGTCGTCTAAAGAGAGAGAACGATTAATTTGGAATTAATCGATGAATTAATATATTCGATATATTAAATGAAATTAGATTTCGACGCGGAATTAAAATTAAATTTTAATTCGGGCAAACGAGTTAATTTAGAATTAATTCGTTAGCGACGTAAATAATAATTTCGCCAGGCGCAATTATTTTATTTAAATTCGATTGAATTAACGTCGCGACGTAAGCTCGGTATTTCGGAAATATCGAACCCGAACGCGTGAGTGCACGTGGGCCCACTTTCATTTGGAAACGTGTGGGGCCCACATGACACATGTCATTCTAATGCATTGCATGTAGATAGTGTACAATGCACTCAATGTTAATGCATGGAAATTGAGTGTTTGACACTCTAAGCCATTGCATGTTTTGTGTCATAATTTTATTATTAATTTAATAAATATTATGGCATAAATATAAATTGATTTTTGGTAAATCATTTTTTAACTTAACACAAAACATTTTTCTCTCAAATTCTCTCATCTCTCTCACGCCCAAGTGTGGCTATTCTTCACTGGTTTTGAACCAGTTTGGGCGTGAATAAGGGAAGCCAAGAGTTGGGTTTTCATGGTGAAAACCGCAAGTGCTAGCACACTACGAGTCTTGCGAAGGTGGTAGGGAGGTTCACCCATGAGGCGGGACTCATCCGACGGAGTTTGGAGCTTCGTTTTGAGACCCGAAATTCTGTTTTGCAGGGACAGTGGACTGCTGCAGTGGGCTTACAAAGGCAGTACGTTTTTTGCCTTGATTCGTCTTCAAATCGACATAACCGATCAATGTGAGTATTCCGCTACCTCCGTTGATGTATTCACGCATTATTTCATGTCTTGATTTGATCTTGGGACCTTAGAATAAAACCAACAATGGCATCATGAGCTAATGTTGCAAGCATGAAATTGTAGGGTTTTAAAATTTTGGGGTAAATGTGATTTGAGCATGATTTGAATAAATTGCTTGTTTGAGTATGCTTATAACATGTTTTATTGCATTTTGGTTGGACCAATTTGTTGAAAATTGATTTGGAATAATTTTCCCCAAAATATTGATGTTGGCCGAATGTAAAATGAATTTTGGAATTCTTGGAATTTTTTCATTATTAATTCATTGGATGAGTTGTAATGGAGTAGGATGATGTTAATTTAAGATTGAATTGGATTTAATTTTAAATTGAACAAAAACCCTAAATTCCTTATGTTGGCCGAATCTACAATGCCCTTTAATGTCTTGGTAATTTTGATTTTATGAACATTGGATGTATATGAAATCATTCGGAAGTTAATACGTTGTCGATTGTGTTAATTAACGGATTGAATTCAAATCGGACAAAATAACCTTCCTTGGCCGAGAGCATGAAAGCATGTAAATGGGTTTGATTTTTCATTATGGTGTTTGACATGTGATAATGAATTGAATATGATTAATAAGACTAATTTGGTGTTTTAAAAATGTTGATTTAGTTGATTAATCATATAATGCACTTTTGATAATTAAATTGTGAAAATTGGATTTTTGGATTTAATTAATTGGGCCTAATTTTGGAAATTAGAATTTAAAGTTGTAATTGGGCCTATTGGGCTTGATTTATCAAGTTTGGTTTAGGCCAAGTGGATTGGATCCAATTGGGCCCAAAACCTTAACCATAAAGCCCAATTGCGGCTAATGAACCTTTAATGTTCAATTGGGGCTAATGGGCCAAGATTGATTTATGGGCTTATGGGGTAAATCCCGGATTGGACTTTGGTTATCGGTTTGACCCGAGTTGACCAAAAGTCCACGCCTTAAGAAATCAATCAAAAGCCCATTGGACTTTAATTGAATTGACGTTGGACGTTAATCGGTCTTTGAGACGCGTTACGATTAGATTTGGAATTTAAATCGTAAAAGGTTTATTAAATAAAAGTGTAATATTTAATTTGGAATTGAATAGTGAATTAGTATTAAATACATGTTAAATTAGATTTAATGATGTAGTTTAATTTAATTCATGAATTCGTACTTTAAGTACTTATTCGCAAAAACGAGTTTGACTCGAACAAAATCAAATCGTGTTTGAACATTGGATGATCACTTAATTATCAGATTAATTAATTTGATTAGATTGATTGATAGCATGCTTATGTGTGTGAATACGTGGTTGTGTTGAATGAATAATGTATATCGGATGGATATTAGTCGGGTGGGGCAATTTTAGAAATTGTTGTAATAAATTCGATTTATTAAATTGGACCTGCGTGTCCAGCCTTATCACCTTCTTTCTCTTTGTATTCTCTTCTCACCTATTCCCCTCTATGTATATGAGGTTTCTTTAGAAAGTGTAGTGTAACGGGTAGTAGAAGTAGTACAAGTGCTAGCTGAGTGAGAAAGGGAGAGATTTGATCTAGGATCAATGTGTTAAGTATCCATCCGCATATCATTATTATTTTATTTCATACTCGCTTATTATGTATTTAGAATGCATGTTTAAGGGTGTATGATGATGAGACCTTAACAAAGATAATTAAATTGGTAGCCAATTTGCACGCGAAAATCCCTCAATCTATATTAAGCAAATATCCTTCCATTGAATGATTCTTGTTCAAGATCCGAAGTTGGCATTGGTTTGTTTTTGACCAAAGTCAAGACCTTTGTCAATCAAGGATGTACTTGAATCATGAGAGTTTTGTTGCATATCGGTGTCTTGTCCAAATCGTGATTTTTATTGGCCAAAGTCAGATCGTTTTGTCCAATGACATTGATTACGAAACTTTCCTCGTCAATGGGTCCTGCTTAACTGGAATCATTAGGTTTGTTTTTGGCCAAAGCCATGGCCTAGATGATTCGGAGGATATGGTTAGGAAAATGTATTGGATACATTGACATTATACATATGTTTCGGACTTGGATGTCCACCTAACCGGATCTAGGATTGGATGAGATCCAATTGATGTGAGATCTACCTAGTTAAATAGCATACAGCTTTTTATTGGCCAAAGTCAGGGTTGTGTGTTATTTAATAGGATCCTAGCCCACTAGGAAACACGGTTTCCCGAGTACTCCACAGAGGGTTAGAGGCTCGACGAAAAATAGTGGGAGGCAAGTATTGAATTTGCAACATTCGTTCGAATACTCGCTAAACACGCTCATTTTCATTTTACTCGTCGTATTAATCAAAAGTATTAGTTGGACTAATATTTTATGTTGTTTTTAAATATATATATATAGTTGGACTATATACAAACTCATTCAATATATAGTTGATTTTATAATTGGATTATAGTAATCAATATAATTGAATTAAATGATAGTTGATTTATAATGGGATTATAGTAATCAATATTAAAATTATAGTTGATTAAATAATTGGATTATGTAATCATTATAATAAATAGTACCTAATAATTTGATTAAATAGTTGGACTATTAAAATCAAGTAAAGAATTGAAAGGTTGAATATTTAAAATATATAATCATTGGATTAAATGTTTTAAATGATTTAATTTTCAATTGGGAATTAATAATAGGTTAATTTATTTGATAAAATAACTTATTATTACTAAGCCCATAATTAAGTAATTAGTAAAGCATAAAGTCTTTGGAAGATTTATGTGATGATGACTTTAGTGCTTAATTAATATACTTATAATAAATCTATCTTTAGATTTAAAAGTATTAAAATTGCAATAATAATTCTTGGAGAATTAATTGACTATTCTAGTGGAGAAAAGTCAAAGTTTGCAATTAGGGCATGTAGCACAAGGTGCACATCGTTTCGATATTCCGAAACCCAAGGCTTGGCCAAAGGTTTGTGAAATATTGAAAAGGATAATTGACATATCTCAAAGTGACTACCATTTGGATATGGAAAACACGAAGGAATTAAAGATAAGGGAGAGGCTCTAACTTTAAAAAAATATTTGTCGTTCAAAGTTATGTTTACTACTAGTATTAAATTAGATTTTAAATACTTAGTGTGGTACATAATACGTATATGTATTGACGTTCAGAATCCGCTGTGAGCTGGATACTAGCTTCAAGCCGAGATTTCTCTGCGAATTGGAAACGGGACGAAAGTCGCTGTTTCGACCGTAGATACCTAAATTTAGGAACTACCATTTGGGTATGTACTTAAATTAGGAAATGTTATAATGTAACTAGTTTGACTAGAGACATTATCTCTATATCAGTGTTTAATCCGATGCGGATAAAACCTTTATATTCTAGAACACTAAAGTGTTTCATTATATAAAGATGATACTGAGATACATACATTGGATGTAAATAACAGAATTTATATTTTGAATATAATAAAAATCTCAAAAACATATAAAATGACAAATAAATAGCTCAAATTAATTTGATCAATAGAGACTTATTTGTGGCATTGTTGTCTGGGACACAATTAAACAAGACTCGTATATCCACACTTTTGAAGAGTGGGTACTAGGACTGATTTTATTCAAATAAGGTCTACGAATCTAGTTTATTAAACAAGACCGTATATCCACACTTTTTGAAGAGTGGGTACTAGGACTGATTTGACTATTCAAATAAGGTCTACGAATCTAGTTTATTAGGTAAAATACCTAAAATACTATTTACTTGGTAATAGTAAAAGGGCCACCGATCTGTTAGCCCTATTCATGGTGAAGTAAGTGGGCCCATATCTAGCTAGGCTAGATGTGAACATGAATATTTCGTGACCTTAACGGATGTGACATCACGTTGTGGTTTATGTGTTTCTTTTGAAGAACACAGATCGGAAACTTTAGAGTTTCGACACGAAGTAGACAAACAGATCGGCTATATAGTATTATTCCGCCACGGTGAAACCGTAATGGAAATACTTAAGCAGTAAGTTTCATACGTAAATGAAAGAGTACGGTATCTTTCATATGAGGACTCCTCCCGAGACACGTTAGTTAGACGGTGTGTCCGAACCAAAACAAAAACCGAATTTTTGTTGGACATGATAAGGTTTATCACGAGTCGCTCTGAGCTACAATTTCCTTCAACAGGATATGTATTAACAGTGCGCAAAACTTATTTAGAATAAGGTTCCATATAAATCTGTTTGACAGATATCATATAGGATATGAACAGGGAAGAAAAAAGGTTTCTCATTCCTGATAATTTGGGTATGCGAGGCATAGCGTTTGGATGATACCAAACTAAGGACCCAAATTGGATAAGTGCCAATATAGGTTATCCTAAGGGAAACCTTAAATAAGAACTTATAAATCCCACATGAGAACAATGTAATTGTTGCTCACCATGCGGTTTTCCTGAGAGGAATACCGATATGCAGTGGTTAGTGGGAGGATAGTGATACTCGATGAAAAATCGGAGTGATACTGTTCTAGGCACGAAGTCCATAATGGAACACAAACAGTTCATCTATGATGAAACTATACCATTAATCTTCAAATACACAAGAAAACTAGTAGATCGGATAGAGTCAGAAAAAGAAAAACAACCTAGGGTATGGGTTTCAGATCTAACCTCATAAAGATGTCAATCTTATGGTGGTGTACCATCCGACTACGTTTTGAGGAAGTGATACAAGGTATCGACTCCCTGTTATGTCAAAGTGCCATAAGTCCGAAATGGATTCCATGTATAACAACTATGTTTGGATACTAGTTGTTGTACCACAAGGCGTTGTGCCTATGGTACATTAAACGTCTTCAAGGAAGACATTCATGGAAGGCAACATACCAACGTGCAAACCTAAAGTTTTGACGGAAAGGTAGCGTTATCAACATTATGTTAATAACGGTTCAACCTTTTTACCTGTTGCCATGATAAATCCATTTTGAGATGCTTGTTGATAACTGTATATTTCATTGATGAAATATGTCAGTTACAAATCAAAATCGCTTTTCCTGAAAAGGAAACATTTTGGAGGATGTTTACAACATCCTGACGATTTTGTATAACCGACAAACCAGGTTTGCGGGTTATTCGATCCATGTTTGGATTGATACAAGCATAAGGTTCTTGGAACTGTCGTTTTGAAATAATCATAATGGTTTATGATTTGACTCAAAACGAAATAATTCTTGTGTATATAAGGAGGTTAGTGGAGAGAGCGCACTGACAGTGAAATTCCCATAAAACAATTGGTGAAAGCTTGGTTTTCATAAATATTCTTTCATAGAAATTCTCCGTAGAATTCTGGGGGAGTAACAACCTTTATTCAAGGAATAAAGATCTACTGGGATAGATTTGGAGTTGTTAACACTCTCTAGGAAATTGTACATTAAAAAATGTACTTGTATTGGTGTCTCATACGCTTTGAGCATATGGAGTCACAATCGGGTCAATCCAAGTGATAGTCACTGGATTGAAGATAAAGAACATCATCTGTTAGTATCTGAGAGAACTAAAGATGTTGTCTTAAACTATGGAGATGGAGAACTTGAAGTGACTGGGATCACTGCTGCAAGTTTCCAAACCGGTAAATACTGCGGTACTATAAAGTTTGAACACGGGACAGTGAGAGCTGGAAATCTTCCTAGCAAGATAACTGTTGCCGAATAATAAACAACAATGCGGATTATTACTGCAGCTGAGGCAGCAATAGAAGACCATCTGGGTCGAAAATAAATCTAATAAGATTAGATAAAGTTCTGTTAGCAGCTGAGCTAGGCGTCAGCATAGGCTAAGGAATTAAAGGTCTCATCGACGATCCAGATATATACTTCCATATCATCTGATTCGTTCGGATAATACATCGTGGCGATGTGATGATCGTGTAAATCGCGTCAGACGATAATTAAGCAAATCCGCTGACGAAAACCTTTCCTCAGCAATTTGAGCGAATTGTACATAGTTCGGGTGTTAGACACTCGAGTGACTGGCTATGTGCCAAGTGGGGAGATTGTTGGACAATATGACCCATAGCGTCACTATTTGCACAGATCATGTGTTGTTGTAGCAAATTAACTATGTAATAAGGAAATTGCACTCTCATCGTTGTGATTAGATCACCATAGATATATAAATGAAGAGAGGTCCCTATGATTAGTTCCTGGATTGAGATGATATGAGACAGTATCAGTCCACGAAGGATTAATCATAAATATCCTAGCCGTTATATTATCGAGACTGGACATCGATAATGCGGGAATAGGCTAGTATTGCACTGTGCGTGTTGTGAGGGCACAACGGCATAGTTCTCATAATATAAGTATTGGATACTTGTGCAAGTGCGATAGGAGGTCGTGTTTCACCGATGGTACGGGAGGAAACAGCTTCGCTCTGGATAGACCCTTCGGAATCCCATTGGTATATGACTAGGTGTCTATGGGAGGCCGAAATCAAGGTAGGTGTGTATAGTCTTAACCTGAGACTTACATCGCTAATACTTACGACAATCGGTAAACTTGGTTTTGGTGGTGGGGGATCTTAACTGGTTCTGTTTCACCTCTTCTGGGTTTATCAGAGAATCGTAGTGTATTGGATGTGATGTCAAGACGGAAGTGTCACTCCAGTCATAATGGAGATGATGTCACGCAGGATACGGTATTAGTGCTCTTAAAGTGATGCGCATCCAATCGTGATATTATGACCAGGTCATGAATATCCGATTATAGAGACTAGTTACCAGACATCCGATATGGTTTCGGACGGGGCAGACACTTATCCAGCCCCAGCCCGTAGCACGTGATTATCCGATACTGGGCCGATATGCACAATACAATTGTATACTACGCTTGATACAGATCTTAATATTCTTTAATGGATATGTCCGGTGAACTTGGGAAGACTGTGGAACTTGGTACTTTGCTAGGAGTCGACCTTGTCTCGTAAATCGGTAGAAACGTAGTACTTGGTACGTACGTGATTCGGGCCACTCCGACGACCGTATTTACTGCCAGATTATCCGGGGATCTCATGGGCGCTTCCCGATAATCCACCGATGACGCACAACTCGCACTCTGAATAATCTGGGATTATAAAGAAGAGAGAGAGAGAAAATTAATCTGGGATATAAAACGGAGATATTTTATCCGTGATAAAAATGTCGTCTAAAGAGAGAGAACGATTAATTTGGAATTAATCGATGATTATATATTCGATATATTAAATGAAATTAGATTTCGACGCGGAATTAAAAATTAGATTTTAATTCGGGAAAACGAGTTAATTAGAATTAATTCGTTAGCGACGTAAATAATAATTCGCCGGCGCAATTATTTATTTAAATTCGATTGAATTAACGTCGCGACGTAAGCTCGGTATTTCGGAAATATCGAACCCGAACGCGTGAGTGCACGTGGGCCCACTTTCATTTGGAAACGTGTGGGGCCCACATGACACATGTCATTCTAATGCATGCATGTAGATAGTGTACAATGCACTCAATGTTAATGCATGGAAATTGAGTGTTTGACACTCTAAGCCATTGCATGTTTTGTGTCATAATTTTATTATTAATTTAATAAATATTTGGCATAAATATAAATTGATTTTTGGTAAATCATTTTTTAACTAACACAAAACATTTTCTCTCAAATTCTCTCATCTCTCGCACGCCCAAGTGTGGCTATTCTTCACTGGTTTTGAACCAGTTTGGGCGTGAATAAGGGAAGCCAAGAGTTGGGTTTTCATGGTGAAAACCGCAAGTGCTAGCACCACTACGAGTCTTGCGAAGGTGGTAGGGAGGTTCACCCATGAGGCGGGACTCATCCGACGGAGTTGAGCTTCGTTTTGAGACCCGAAATTCTGTTTTGCAGGGACAGTGGACTGCTGCAGTGGGCTTACAAAGCCGTACGTTTTTGGCCTTGATTCGTCTTCAAATCGACATAACCGATCAATGTGAGTGAGTATTCCGCTACCTCCGTTGATGTATTCACGCATATTTCATGTCTTGATTTGATCTTGGGACCTTAGAATAAACCAAACGTATATCTTCGGAGTGCTAGCTAGCTCCCTTAATTTTTGCCACAAAAACCAAGCCACTCTTGCTTTCCATCTCATGGTTTTTTGCAGAACAGAAACCGGAAATTTTAGAGATGAAATATGTTAATTATTTTGGTATTTGATTTCTAAAACATATACCAAACATTTTGCTTTTAAAAAGTCAAACTTTTAAAGCTTGAAATGCCAACCACACACATCACTCAATCAATCAAGTTGTCAAGTCACATCACTCAAAGTAACAAGTCATTTAACGCTTGTAGTGACGCTAGATGCGACTAGCGATTTGACACTTGATTTGACTTCCGTGCCGCACTCGAATTCGAAATGCGAATGCGATCGCAAATAATGACGGGCTCAGGTTTGCTAATTCCAAATTAACAAATTTTTCATTGCGTCGTAATTTAATGATTACGCCTAGCGAAATCACTATTCACGTCGCTAACAAATTAGTTCATTCGCCTGAATTAAAATCTAATTTTAATTCCGCGTCGAAATCCAATTTCGTTTAATATATCAAATATATTAATTTCTCGATTAATTCCAAATTAACCGTTATCCCAGATTAATTTTCTCTTTCGTCTAATTAATCCCAGATTAATTTAGAGTGCGAGTCATACATCATCGGTGAATCTTTGGGAAGCGACCCATGAGATCCCCGTATATATTGGCAGTAAATTTGGTCGTCAGACTATCGAAACACGTAAGTACCTCGTACTACGTTTATACCGATTTACAAGACAATGTTGGCCTCTAGCAAAGCGCCATGCCTACCCAATTCTCTGGAAATATCCTTACAGGAATAAATGATCTATATCAAGCGTAGTATACCGTAGTATTGCATATTTCTGTCCAGCATCTGATGATCACGTGCTAGGCCTGGGGCTGGATTGGAATTGTGTCTGCCCCGTACGAAGCACATATCGGATGTCTGGCAACTAGTCTCTATAATCGGATAAACATGACCTTGTCATTTTATCCCGATAGCTGCAGCATTTAGAGAACTAGTCTCGTATCCTACGTGACCATCATCTCCATATGACTGGAGTGATACTTCCGTCTTGACATTCACACCAAACACACTACGATTCTCAATATACCCAGGCATTGGCGTACACAAAACCTATTAAAGTCCTGGACGACCGAAACCAAAGTATATTGATTGTCGCAAGTATTAGCGGGTGCAAGTCTCAGGTTAAGACCAAATACACTTACCCTGATTTCGGACTTCCATAGACACATAGTCATACGACCAATGGAATTCCGAGGGGGGTCTATCCAGAGCAAAGTTGTTTCCCGTACCATCGGGTAAAACACAACCTCCTATTACACTTGGATTATTAGTATGCTATACCCAAATATATGAGAACCATGCCGTTGTGCCCTCACAACGCGCACAAGTGTAATACTAGTCTTTTACGCATTTATCGATGTCACATATCGATAATACTCTGACTAGGGATATTTAATGATTTATCCTTCGTGGACTGATACTGTCTCATATCATTCTCAATCCAGGAACAAATCATAGGGGCCTCTCATCATTTAAACATCTAGGTGATCTAATCACATAATAAGAGTGAATCTCCTTTGTCACCAAAGTTAATTTGTACAACACCACCATGATCTGTACAAATAGTGACGTTATGGGTCATAATTGTCCAACAGTCCTTCCTTTTTGATCCAACGGTTCTCTCCAAGATTCTTTTAATCTCCCTGTTTGAAACTTCAACCTGTCCATTTGACTCTGGATGGTAAGTTATGGCAACTTTATGAGTAACTCCGTATT
>SKCR01010330.1:0-22584 GCA_019454045.1 Zanthoxylum bungeanum | reverse complement strand
GAAAATTCAGGGTGCATTCGGCAATTTGAGTTTTTTGTGGTTTTGTGTTGCAATTTATTTTTTGATGTGTTGAACATGTTGAAAATCATTTTAGAACTGATTTGGAATCATCCAAAATTGTATTTCACAATTTGAGGATTAAAATAAACAAAATGTAAATTTTAGGGGTCTCAATATAATTTTGAGAAAAATCTGATTTTTGGATAAAAATTCAGTTTTTATTTATTGATTAATTAGAATAAATTAGTTTATTTTAATTTCCCAAGAAAAATAATTACCGGAAATTATTTCGGAGTGAAAATACGCGAAAACGGTGAAAAATGGTGTTACTGGGTAACGGCTGCCCAAACAGTGAACTGGTCACTGTTCGGGCTGTCCACGAACTGTCCAAATATTTTTGGGGCTGACCTGGGCAGTCCCCATGTGTATTGGTCGATCGGTTCGATCAGAAACACGTTTTATGCTATTTTACGGAAAAACATTTTCGTAAAAATTCCGTGGAGTTTCTAGATTATTTATATCGTTATATGATATCGAATAAATATGTTTAGGTGAAATATGAATGAATTATTAATATTGGATATTGAATAATTTATTCGTAAGTTTAAAAATTTTAAACTACGATTTCACATGAACCGCAATTCTTCTGTTGCGCCGCCCTGATAAAACCCTAACAATGACAACATCATCGGAAAATCAAATGGATAAGAATGTATTGTCCCATATATGTCTGAAAGACTCACTGAAATGATCAATCATGCTGACGCTTTTATTACTTTACCAGGTGGGCTGGGAACGTTGGAAGAAATATTCATTGTTGCGTCATGGGCAAACTTGAATATTCACCAAAGACCCATTGGGCTGTTTAATGTTAATGGATTTTTCGGTTTTCTTTTTGTATTTCTTGAAGATGCTAAAAGAAATGGATTTTTTTCAAAACCAGTAAGAGATATCTTCCTAACTGCAAGAAAATCTGATGATTTAATGGACTAACTCTTAGCTTATGAACCAAAAATCGACCTTATTCTCTCAAAATTGAACTGGTCCGGTAACGATCGTGGCAAAAAGCGCAGAGTAAACCTGGATCTTAATCTGTAATCTTTAGTCGCAGCTGTAACTGTCAATTCCACACTAACCAGGTGATATCCTCTAAACTCTACTTATCTTTCTTTAAAACATTGGGGATAATGTCTCATTTTGGTTGGAGGGATAGGTTACTAGATAATTTCATGTTTTCGTTACTGTTTATATTCAAAAAAAAAAATTTACTCTCTTGTTATTTTGTGTGTAAGAATATATATACTTATATATACACACACAAACTAACAACAAATTATTTTCAACAAATTGCTTTCTAACCAAGTGGAATTGTTGTTCGAAGGTGGCTGTGTAAGGAGTTTTCGCACCTAAGACGCATCTCAAAATAATTCGTAAGAAGCTATTTGTTGTTTCTTTTTGAATCATTTAAATTTGTGAATTCTCCATAATATTGATTAAATTTGATCTTTGATGCTCATTTGACAGATATTATCAAATGACATGATAACATATGCTCATGGTAGTAAGTGAAAATTTTGTAATATTCAGTTCTAGTTTGTTGGAGGTAACATCTAAAGACAGTGAAATATGTGTTCTTAAAAAAACTAATCATGCTTTTACTTAGTAACCGGACATCTCGCCTCAGCAAGGATTGATTGTTCGCGTAAAACGGTAGAGCTTGATATAAAAAATGATAAAGCTTTTATAAAGTAACAGGATATCTTGCCTCAGTAAGCATTGATTGTTCACGTAAAATGGTAGGGCTTGAGTTTATGTTTGAATAAGTTCGTTTTCGTAGCCTTTTTAACTCTAGCAATTAAGTCTGTTGGGGTGTCTTAACACTTAGTGCCTTAAGGCCAACTGGTCTGGGAGTCACTGGCCCAAAGTTCATTACAAGGGTTAAAAACAAAGCTTAAGGAAAGCAGACACTTTTTCTTTTTTATATCTGAGATCTGAGCAATTAAGTCTGCAGGGATGTCTTAACACCTAGTGCCCTAAAACCAACTGGTTTGGAAGTCACTGGCCCAAAGTTCGATACAAGGATTGAAGATATGATATGTTTATAAATAAACTTTCATTGCCAAAAGGTGTACACTCCAACATAATTTTAGGACAAAAATATTTCTCTCTTTTCAACAAATACATGTGAATATTGTGGGCACCATATATTGATTAAAACCTTTTTTGATGTGTGTATGGAAGAAGGGTAAAAAGTACAGGGGAATTTATTTATTTTGTCATTTAGAAAGAAATAAAATAATTATTAGCTTGGATAAGAATTTTTCAGTTTTCACTTGAATTACTAGGGACTTGTAATAAGTTGGTTGGGGGTGTGATGAACACTAAAAAGTACATATTTAGTATAGGAAAAATCAATTATTTTACACTTGTAGTTTCAATAATCCCCTTAATTTGGCACATCTGTGAAATAATATTTTACATTATTTTTTGTATATTTTTATTGTGTATTTTTGTTATTTGGTAGGTAAAATACTGCTTGGAAGCTCGACAGGAAAAATCAGACTTGGAAAAGGGCAAAAACGAAAAATCAGTAGCAGCGTCGCGACGCGTGGATGAAATTTTGCCTATAAATTGAAGCTTCCAGCAACATAAATTTTCATACTTTCTTTCCGAATTCTCTATAGATTTTTGGAGAGAGAGTGTATTGTGTGTTTATTTATTTAAGCTTTCTGTAATTTCTTTTTCTTTTAGCAATAAAATTACGAGTGTTTTTAATTACAGAAAGAGTTGTTAATTTCTTTTGTTGGGGTAAAGGGTGAAGCTTTTATAATGAAAACTTGGATCAATCTCGCTTATATTATAATAAATAAATTATAATCTAATGATTAAAACTTGATTTAAATCTGTATTAATTATTGACAAATCTTGCTACCGTCTATATGGCTACCGCCTGTATGGGTGGTTTTACATATTTTGGCATAAATAAGTACATAATTGGACTTGTTATCGACAGAAATGAACACTACCTATATGGTTGGTTTTATATGTTTTGGCATAATTAATTCTTGAGATAAATTAATTGGGTAACAATGACAATTTATATATTATAATAAAGCTAGATTTCTAGATTTGAATTATTAAAAGTGGATCCCCTAAATCTAGCATTTTATTTTATTATTGCTTATTAATCTAAAAGTTTCCAACTACTTCAACAAATCAAATATTTTTCTTTTCGCTATACTTATCATTCTATTTTACTAAATCTATTCCATTTGGATCGACCTCGGACTTACCGGGTTATTTTATTACTTCGACACTTTTATACTTAGGAGTAAAGAATAACTTTTTGAACGTGTCAGTGTATGTCCGGCCATATGTGCAGTGTAATCCAAAATCACATAATCATAATAATGTGAAGAATAAAGGAAAAAAAAAATAAATTGGAGAACACATGCAAAGTATGATGAAAGCAATAAAAGGACAAGTAAGAAAAAACCAAAATAAAACGACTATTTCTTCCTTGGTACATGGAGTTGTATCCCATGTACAGACCGCACTACTGTCCATTCGAATTCAGCTACAGAATTTACATCTAGGTTTTCATCCTATATACCATAGGAAAGCATATTGTCGGATGTGGTCTTACATACGGCCGGATTTAATTTATAACTTGTGTATGTTCGACCGAACATATAGTATGTCCGAACGGACATACAATATGGCCGGTCAGAGATACTGTGTCAAAACAATAAATACGGAATTAAGTGATAATGGTCCTCAAGTCTTACCTTATGTGTATCTTGGCTCCAATTGGTTGTTATCGTTTTTCCTACTAGAGAGATTTAAGGTGGTTTGTGAGTACGTGATTTATTGTTATGTGTGTTGTTTTCCTTAGTTTTTAGCAGAACATCAGTTAAAAGCTTCAGAATTCGGATATAGAAGAGTCTATTTTGTTTGTGTGAAGCTTTTCTTTTATAGTGATGGTTTCTTAGTTTAGGAAGGAAACAAATCATTTAAAAGAGAAGTTGATAATCATAGAAGGTGATAATATGGAAAAAGATAATTGGGGAAAGTGTTTGAGAAGGAAAGAATCTGGTTTCATAGAAATTGGCTAAGAAAGAAAAAGACTGAGTCCTTGTGAAAAATTAAAAACACAATGCATGTCCAACTGGATGTGGAGGTGTATCCGGCCGGAGGTGATGGTAATGTCGGGCCGAACTTAAGGATATATCCGTCCAGATGTAGATGATTTATCTCCAATTTTTAAACCTTACAATCCCCCTAAACTTCCAGACAGTTCCCCTACATGAGACTCATCATCGGGCTGTGAAAATATAATGTCTACAGTCGTACCCACTTTGGTAGGCTTGTGCAGTTTGTGACAATAACATTCTTATCAAAGTCATACATGCATTTTCACTTACCTGGTTTCCTGGGAATCACCAAAGTTACCTACTTCTGTCGCAATTTATTTTGTTGATAAGTAGGCCCTCGAGCCTTTCTATCCTTATATGATGTTGAGATGCTTCGATCTCATTAGACTTCATTCTTAGCTCCAAAAGATTATAGACCCGCAGGCCGCCGATACCTTGATCGGTGTTGAGATGCTTTAATCTTGACAGGATTCATTCTTGGATTCCATAGGTGATGGACCCTCAAGTCCTTGGGTTTCGTTCCTGGTTGAGTTAGTTGATAGACCCATAGGTCGCTGATACCTCGATCAGTGTCGAGATACTTTAATCTCGGCAGGCTCCATTCCCAGCTCCAATAGGTAATGGACCGTCGAGTCCTCGGACTTCATTCACGGTTGAGATGGTTGATTGACCTGTAGATGCTTCGATAAGTGTTGAGATACTTCGATCTTGCCAAGCTTCATTCCCAGTTCCAAAAGATAAAAGACCTGCAGGCCGCTGATACCTCAATCAGTGTTAAGATGATTTAATATCGCCAAGCTTCATTCTCGGTTCAATATGTGATGGACCCTCAAGTCTTCGGGCTTCGTTCCTGATTAAGATGGTTGATAGACCCGCAGCCTTCCGATGGTTTGATCTAGCCATACATCATTCTTGGCTTTAATAGGTAATTGACCCTTGAGTCATCGGGCTTCATTTTGGTTGAGATGGTTGATAGACCCGCAGGCCTCCGATGCTTCGATTGGTGTTGAGATGATTTGATCTCGCCAAGCTTCATTCCCAGCTCCTATAGGAAATGGACCATTGCGTCTTCTGATGCTTTGATCAGTATTGAGATTCTTTGATCTGTTAGGCTTCATTCCCAGCTCTAGTAGTTGATATACTCGCAGGCCGCTGATGTTTTAATCATTGTCGAGATGCTTCGATCTTCTGCGGGTTCAGGGAGAAATGGTCTTTCAAGAACATAGAAAATCTTTTCTTGTCGTAAGACAATTTTAAGGTTTTAAACCAGTCATTGTAATTGTCCCCTTGAGCTTATGCTCATCAAGGATGGAGCGAAGTGATACTCTGTTTGCAATTTGAATGTTTGTGAAATATTTTAACCCACCTATTAAGAGAAAATGTTAAAATTAGGAATATGTTTTCATTAATGTTTCATAATAACATTGGCTTTTAATATTATGAAGTTTCTCTCACTCAATTGTTTTAAAATTTTAAGCAAATCGCATCACCCCAATATGATGGATTTCTTGTATGCAAGGATCCCATTATTATCATTTCATAACTCCGACTAGGGCCGATCGTTATAAAATATGATAATTAGGTAGGTTCCCAACCAATTTATGATATAAATCACAATTCCTTGATCATTGGGTTGAGCAATCAAACATGACATAGTTTATGCTAGTCCTTGTGGACACCCAATCTTTGCCACTAAGTTATAAGACCATGCCTAAGGTTCGCTGCGTCTTATGACTCAGAAAAGTCAAACCATTGTCAATAGTATGATTTAGGGATAAATTGGTATTGGTCAGTCTGGTAAAGCCTAGTCTTGCCAATACGGTTTAAGCCCTTTGGATCTATATTTTACAATGGGAGGTAAATTTTAGACTTAAATTATTATTGAAGATTTTAGCAAGTTTAAGTGAATAACTGTCAAATGGATTCCTCCATTGAAAATTCCCCAGAGGGAGGGTGGAGCGAACTCTCTTAAATACCCTTACCTCTTAGGCTATTATTGCTTTGGTGACAGGAATAAACAATAGATCCTCCAAATTAGTCCAACACTTTAAATATGCTTTAAGGTAAGCTTTGAGTAAATGATTATCTAGATGTCTTCACAGTTTTTCCTTTTGGCTATAAAAAGGTAGTGAGTGAAGGAAGACACCAAATCATTATCTAACTCTAGTAATACCTTTGGTTAAATTAACTTTAGTTTGGAAAGTTTTATTAACCCCTTGGTCCCAACCCACTTATATCTTTTATAATGTCTTTTATTATAAACAAGTGATTTATATTTATTAGCCTTAAAGGTAATAAATCTCTAAGTTCATCACGGAATAATTACTTAGCTAAGGGATAAGCAATACACTCTCTATTTCTTAGAAAGTCTCTAGAAGCTTACACCCTAAAATAATCATGCCAATTCTAATCATACATAGAATCATCAAACATATGAGTTTTAATATGTTGGAATTATTTTAGGCATTAAATAACTTTGATTAATATTTAATTATGATATTGCATTTTATTTTATTCAAATAAATTTACTATTCACGTTTTTCTGCAGACGCGTGAACTTTAAATGCAATTTCACAATACAAATCTTAACCAAATCATGCAAAATATTGTTGTAGGCATTGCATTTTCGCATGTGAAACCCGATGATGAGTCTCAGTTGGAGGCACTACCTTTTTAGCTAAGGATATTGCGGGAAACGGAGGTCGGAAGGGGAAATTCAGAATAAGTACGTCATCAAGTTCATTTCACAAGTTCACTGTCTTCGTTAGTGCTGCGTTCGTTACTTCGTTCGAACGTCAGGCAGATTGCGGACGTTTGTGTAGCGTTCGAATGGGCGTTCGAACGGTGTCGATGTTTCTGGTTTTGCTGCTAGCCTCGCACCCCAGCCCAATTAGCCCCCCAAAGCCCATAAAACACATCCCAATTAATAAAACACATTTAAAACACATGGGAAATAAATTAAATATTAAATAAAATAATTAAACCATTTACCAATTAAATAAAACATAATATAATCATACCTAATAAAGATAAATCAAATATATTAACTTCCTAACTAAACAAATCACATACTAAATTAAAAAGATGTCATGCCTAATTAAAATCAATCATAACAAATTAAAGATATTGACTTCCTAATCTAAACAAATTTTGTCCCCCATCAAATCCCTTGCTTTCCTTGTCTAACACCAAATCATATCTCTCTTTAATGCCAAAATCCCTTCCTTGTGAGACAAGGTAGAGCCCTAGCCATTCTCTATATAAACAACCCCTAACCAAGACATGCACTCCTCTAGCTCATACAGAGAACTCACACAAAAATCATAACACAAAGAGCCTTAGCCACTCACGACAATAGCAACAGGAAGAACACAAACCATTCCCCTCATCTCCTCCACTCCATAACCGAAAATAGCACCCTCCTAAACCTATACCCATCACCGAAAATCTCCCCATACAGCAGCCCTCCATCACCGAAAATATACCTCCAAACAGCAGCCCAAACCACTCCCAAAACAGTCCCTAAAATCCCTTAAAACAGTAACATAAACTGCCCTTATAATCCTTGAAATAACCACACAAAACTACACTAAAAAAAAAACCACGAAAAAAAAAACACTCGAAACAGTTCATTGAAACATCAAAATATGTGACCTGAACAGTGAGTAGCAAAGCAGAGACCGAACAGCGGCAGAACAGAGACCGAACAACAGTAGAACGGAGACCAAACGACAAGCAAAACAGAAAAACAGTGAGCTAGGACGCTAAACCAGTGAACCAGAGAAGTTGAGGAGCTGTACCCTTTCCGACATCCGTGAAACGCAAGCCCGAAAGTTGGCAAAAATGTTAGACCTGAGGGTACTTTCCACACTCATCTTTATTTGATTTTTTCTATTTATTTTGACTGTATTTTAATTATTTGTTGAATCTTGTGTGTGTATGATGCGTGTTGTGGGTATTGGATGAATGAAAGAGTGTCGTCTCTTGCGGTATATAGGATGGAAACCCAGACGTAAATTCCGTAGCCGAATCTGAATGGACGGTAGTGCGGTCTGTACTTGGGATACAACTCCACGTACCGCTTGAATAAACGACACCTTCTTTTTTTTCATGTTGCTTTGATTTATTTATTTATTTTTCGTCACTTGAATTCTGCACGTTGCTTATTTACGTATGATTCAATCGAGCGCATGGGCTTAGTAAGTGGAATGAAAGATCCCCTATGGGGAGGGGTTAAAGCCCTTTACCACGATGTTTCGCCGCGCCGGTTGATGTGTGTTCGGTTGAATGCAAGACACGTTCAATCGAGCATACTAGTTTGATATTATTGCTTTTAATTCTTTGTATGCGTGATTCAATCGAGCGCATGGGCTTAGTAAGTGCAATGAAAGATCCCCTATGGGGAGGGGTTTAAAGCCCTTTACCACGATGCTTTGCCGCGCCGGTTGATGTGTGTTCGGTTGAATGCAAGATACGTTTAATCGGACATACTGAGCTTGACATTGTTGTCTTTATTCTTTGTGTTGCATGCATCAGGTCTGGTTCCGTTCGAACGCGTTCTCGAACGCTATACGAACGCGAACCTTCTATTTACCGTTTGAACGTGTTCTCGAACGCTACGCGAATGCACACGCACTTTCTTAGTCTCATAATGCATCAGGTCTGGTTCCGTTCGAACGCGTTCTCGAATACTATACGAACGCGAACCTTCTGTTTACCGTTCGAACGTGTTCTCGAACGCTATATGAATGCACACGCACTTTCTTAGTCTTATCATGCATCAGGTCTGGTTCCGTTCGAACGCGTTCTCGAACGCTACACGAACGTGAACCTTCTGTTTATCGTTCGAACGCGTTTTCAAACGCTACGCGAACGCGCACCCACTGAACTGAGTCCTTTTCATCAGATTTCATACATAGTTTTCCTAGTAGCTATCCCCACATGTATGAATATAATGTGTTTAATGTATTACAATTCATATACCTATGTCATGATAACATTTGAGTATTATTTCTTGTGGTATATCGGATGGAAACCCAGACATAAATTCTGTAGCCGATTCCGAATGGACGGTAGTACGGTCTGTACTTGGGATATAATTCCACGTACCACTTGAGAAGGTGCTCACATGTGTGCTTGTGTGGTTAGTATGTGTGCTTGTGTTTTCTTGAAAATAATATGCCAATGAAGTTGTATGTTTGTCGCTCCTTTGATGTACTTCCAAGCATGTAATCTTAGATGTGAAATATATGTGTAAGTTTTATTTTGTACATGTGAATTTAGAAGCATGATACTCTTGGAAATAAATGCTACTTAAGCCTGATTAAATTATTACATAAATTCTGTCATTAAAAGTGGCATGAGTAAGGGACCATTCTGAACCCAACGGTTTGAGGTCTTCCCTTGCGAGGGGTGAGTGCGGCCTTAAATCTCATTTTCCTGGTTCACACTGGGTGGCGACTCCATTATTCTCCGGTTTAGTCCCCCATGGCTACTCCGTACTCCCGACCGGGCCGCGAGCCCGGGACAGCATGCGTCGCCCAGTTTCTGTGTCCCACAGTCTGGCGACTCCACTGGGGATAGAGAATCGGCCCCGAAATATTGTCTTGTGATGTTTGGATTTATGTTTTAATTGACCGTGTCTATAGTTGATAAAGTGGGGGTTTAATCAAAGGCATTTTGAGGCTAGGTAATGGTTTGATGTCTTCCTTCACTCACTACCTTTCTAGAAGGAAAAGCTGTGAAGGCACCTATATAGCCATCTACCCGTAGCCTATTGTGATGGACTAATTTGGAGGACTCATTGTTTATTCCTGACACCAAGCGATAAGAGCCTAATAGGCTTGGGTATTTAAGTGAGCCTCGCTCCACCTTCCCTCTGGGGAATCTACAACGAGAAATCCATTTGACAATCCGTCACACACCATAGCTCATTGGCACATACCTTAGTGTATAAAAAAGGGTGCGCTCACTTGGTCGCTCGAACCCTTGAGTGGGGAGACCTAGTTATGGGCCATCCTTCGCCGGTGAGAGCCTTTGTCTATACTCCTACGAACCCACCCATAGACCGGGTTTGCATGGTTAAAGTAACAATTAATTCCTTGAGTATGTGCTAGTGGACCATCCTCATTTGGATGCAGTTGGAACATTGTCAGAAATGCGGACTTGCTGGGCCATTTAAACTGGGACGAGTTCGTACCTTTTGACCATTGGGCCCAAAGCTTCTGAAATGTTGATGGGCCATTCCGTAGAAATTATTACTTTATGTTTGCATTATCTTTTATGCTTGTGTGTGAGAACATCGTCGTTTGGATCCATTTAGACCATTTGTCATGAGATATGGGCTTGTTGGGCCATTTAAACTCGGACAAGAACGTATTTTATGACGGTTGGGCCAAAGGCTTCTAAGTGTTGATGGGCCACTTTGTGCTTGTGTTCGGAACGTTACCATTTGGATTTAGTCGGGCTCTTTGTCATGAGATGTGGACTCGTTGGGCCATTTAAACTGGGATGAGTTCACTCCTATAACAATTAGCCCGAAAGCTTCTAAAATGATAACAGTCCGATTTGTTTGAAAATTTTAATTTTAATTTAGTATGTTATATGTTACCTGCATCTCATGCACCTCATGCATACATTATCATGTTAACACCCTCTATATTTCAAAAAGACATCATAGATACCGTTTGGGTTAGAGAAGGGACAAGGCTCATTAAAAGAACAGTAACAGTCATGAGTGAATCTGGTAATGAGGTATCCCGAATGGATCAGTTAGAGAAGTCTCGCCAAGGTCACTGAACAGTTGCAAGCTTTGACTACTGCTGTGGCTGGTATGGTTGTGCCCCATACTGGGGGAATTTCTGAGAATGTGAGGCGTGAGGAGCCTCCGAATGGGTTGGGGGATGATATCCCCACTTTTGATGATGATATGGCAGAGTATGCAGCAGGCAGAGTATCTGGGTCTCAGGCAGAGTTACAGAAACTTCGGGATCAGGTTGAGTCGGTTACCCGCAAGATGAGGGGTAAGAATGAGGATTTGCTGGATTATGACACATTGACTTTCGAGGAACAATTTCCGGCACAGTTCAAGATGCCTGATATGGCTAAGTTTAACGGGAATGGGGATCCAATTGTGCATCTCCGACAGTTTGTATCAGTCACGAGTTCAGTTGGCTTATCTCAGCGCCAAGTGCAGAAAATGTTTGGAATGTCGCTTGAAGGAGCTCTCGTGGTATGGTACCACAGTTTGGAGAAGAAAGTGAAGGAAGATTGGAGGGAGTTGGCCGATGCTTTCCTAACGCAGTATGTCACTGACTTAGAGATCGATCTGTCACTCCGTGATCTGGAGAATGTTAAGCAGAAAGCGGAAGAGAGTTTTAAGGAGTATGTGGACCGGTGGAGGGGTCAGTTATTGAAAATACAGACTAGGCCCTCAGAGAAGGACCATATTAAAATGATTATCAAGGGCACCAGGCCCTCCATTTACAGCAAGTTGAGGAGGATGACCTCCATGATTGTAGACTTTCGGCAGTTGAGGGAGACTGTCATGGACATTGAAGACGAAGAGGCGGAAAACATAAAATTCTATGGTCTGAACAGAAGGCCCATTGGGGGAACATCGGGAGCAAAGCCCATTTCTGCTGAGATTGCCGCTATCCGGAACCGGCAGTTTTCCAACTTGGGAAGGCCCCTGTCCAAGGTGCTAGAGAAATTGAAGAGGCAAGGGATCTTAAAACCCTTGGAAGCCAAACCATTACCCAATCCCCTACCATCACATTATAACCTAAGTCTTTACTGTCACTTTCACCAACAAAAGGGCCATGATACCGACAACTGCGCCCGACTCCGCCATGAAATCCAAGACCTGATAGACTCCAAGAAAATACCTGACCCAGAAATAGAACAGCCTGACACACACAGAAACCCCTTACCCAACTACCGTGTTGTACCACCACCAGCCTATATGATCAATTCTGCCTCCCAGAAGACCTTGTCCTGAAATCCTTTCACCCTCAAGCCTTTTGCCTGGGAATCTGAGATAGTACTAGTGAAGATGAGTTTGAGCAGGGGAAAAGCTTTTGGCTTGATTTCTCTAGCAGTGATGAGGAAGAAGTAAGGGGAATGACGCGCAGTGGTCGTTTCTACAATGATATGGCGGAAAAGGGTAAGGAAGTTTTGACCGATGGTAGAGAAGTGGTTGAGACTGCAGAAAATTTGAGGGGATATAGTGCTGAGGCAATTGAGGAAGACTAGAGCACAAGTGAGTATCTGGGAACTGTTATGTGCATCTCGGGAGCATAGGCAGGCTATGGTTGAGGCCTTGAGCAAGATTGTGGTACCGGAAGACGCCAACCCTGCAATGTTTGTTGGGTCGGTTTAGCAGGAAGCTTTGCAGATATCTTTTTCTGAGGATGAACTCCCGTGGAGGGGAGAATCATAACAGGCCTCTATTTATCAGGGCCGAGGTGAGGGGCAAGAGAACTTCATGTGTAATGGTGGATGACGGTTCATCCATCAATGTGTGCCCGCTGAAAATTCTGGCGAGACTGGGTATGAAAGCAACAGACTTGGACCCCTCCAGTATGACTATTAGGCTTATGATGACAGTAAAAGGGGAGTTGAGTTGAGGGTACCTTTGTGGCTATGGTCAAGGTAGGACCGATTGAAGATGAGGTCGAGTTCACAGTACTGGACATCCCGGCTACTTTCGCCTTATTGTTAGGAAGACCTTGGTTTCACAAACTTGGGGGCGTGCCTTCCACTTTGCATCAGATGATCAAGTTCCCGTATGAGGGAGAAGTTGTCACCATCCGGGCTGAGTTAGATAATGTCGTGGCTGCCTTGGAGATACAACCTTTCACGAGGTTTCAGGTGTCAGCTACTTTTGAGCAGTGGGTGGATCCTAGGGTGGCTAGGATTATGGAGAAAATGAAGTTTGAGCCGGGTATAAGGTTCAAAATTGCCAGATTTCAGAGGACAGACTACTCGAAAGGGTTTGGGGTACAAGTCTGATGAAGAAAAGCCAAAGGTCAAGAAAAAAGGGCCTGAAACTGATGGAATGTTTTGTGAAAGCTTCAGGATATCAATGGGAGCCTGAACCTGTGGAAGTTAATGGAATTGTGGTACCTGGGTTTGAGATCTTCCAGGATATGTTGGGTAAGAAGCTGATAGTTGAAGAAATTGTGGTGAAAGAAGAAGAGGAATTGGGAGGAAGAACTGATGAAGTTGGAGAGCCTGACTCTAGGAGAGGACGAAAAGCCTGAGGAAGATCTGATTGCAGAGGAAGAATTGTTATGGATGATGAAGACATTTACCTTCCTGATTTGTTTGAATGTACTTCCGCATTATCCAATAATAAAGACATCTATTTTGCTTACTTGCCTGAGTCATTTCCATTTACACTACACGAATCAAGCATATTTGATATCAGTTCGGCCAGAACTACTGCATTTAACTTGGGTATACTTGAGAACCCCAAAGAAATTATGATTGCAAATGAAGTTACCTCTGAAAAGAGGGAGAAACTAGAAGAAGTGTTGGTCAGATATGCCAAAGTGTTTGTTTGGTCCTATGAGGACATGCATGGGGTAGACTGAAACATTGCCCAACACACAATACCAACTTATCCGAATATGAGACCAATAAAACAGAAACTCCGACGGATGAGACCAGAATGGGCTGAGAAAGTCATAGAGGAAGTTAAGAAACAGATAGATGTGGGGTTCCTGGAAGTAGTAAAGTATCCTGATTGGTTGGCTAATATAGTACCGGTGCCGAAGAAAGATGGGAAGGTCAGAATGTGTGTAGACTACAGAGATCTCAATAAAGCTTGTCTGAAAGATGATTTTCCTTTGCCGCATATAGATGTTCTGGTTGATAGCGCGGCTTTATCCGCTATGTATTCATTTGCATATGGGTTTTCAGGTTACAATCAGGTTCTCATGGCTGAGGAAGATAAGAAACACAAGACAACATTTGTTACGAGAGTGGGGTACTTATTGTTACAAGGTAATGCCGTTTGGGCTTAAGAATGCGGGAGCTACTTATCAGCAGCGGATGGCCACTACACTTTTCCATGACTTGATGCACAAAGAGATTGAGGTGTATGTAGATGACATGATGGTGAAATCAGAGACAAGGGTTGGGGCATATTGAAGCACTGGAAAGGTTTCTTCAGAGAGTTGACATATACAACCTGCGGCTAAACCTAAGAAATGTGTGTTTGGGGTGACATCAGGGAAATTGCTTGGTCATACAGTGGGAATGGGGGAATAGAGGTAGACTCCAAAAAGATCAAGGCAATCACAGAAATGTCTGCACCGAAGACAGAAAAAGAAGTCAGAGCATTCTTGGGGAAGATTCAGTACATCAGTCGGTTCATTGCCAAGTTGACATCGGTACGTGAGCCTATCTTCAAACTGTTGAGAAAAGATCAGCCAGTGAGATGGAATGAACAGTGTCAGACAGCCTTCGACAAAATCAGAGAGTATTTGGTAAAGCCTCCTGTATTGAAACCTCCGAGACCGGGCAGACCTTTGATATTGTATTTGGCTATAAAATCAGAAGCACTAAGGGCAATGATGGTACAGGCTGATGAGACAGGGGTAGAACATGCAGTCTATTATCTGAGTAAGAAGATGCTCCTTTATGAGGCTCGATATCAGGAGGTTGAGAAGATCTGTCTTGCAGTGGTATGGGCTTCCAGAAAGTTGCGGCATTATTTCCAGTCTTACAAGATCCAGGTGGTGGCAAAGGAGAATCCTCTGAAGTATCTTCATTCGGTGCCTTCACTAGTGGGAAAATTGGGCAGATGGTTGGTATTGCTGACAGAGTTTGACATTGAGTATCTCACCTCCAAAGTGATCAAAGGGCGAGCAGTAGTAGCAGAGTTTCTGGCATTGCAACCTGTTGAGGGGGATCAGTATAAGTTTGAATTTCCAGATGAAGAGATCCAAGCGATAACAGTTCAGAGAATGGAAGATGTTTTTTGACGAAGCAGCAGTGAATTACAAGGGAGCCGGAATTGGGATCGTGATAGTGACCCCTGAGGAGAGACTTTGCCTTTAGCCAAGAGGTTGACATTCAGAGTGACTAATAACATGGCCGAGTATGAAGCATGTGCTTTTGGTTTGACAGCATTGATAGCCTTGAAGGCCGGAGAGTGGGAGTGTAGTCTACGGAGATTCTATTTGGTAGTCCAGCAGATGCGAGGAGAATAGGAAATTGAAAAAAGAACGGTTGAAGCCTTACCTTTTTCACCTCAGAAAGTTGGCACAGGTTATCCCCGAGTGTAAGTTTCAGCACTTACCGAGAGAAGAGAATCAGATGGCAGATGTATTGGCTACACTTGCAGCGACTTGGGAAAATCCAGAAAAGTTAGTGATGAGATCGTTGATACTGACAACAGCAAGCAAACCTGTTTATGAGATAGAAAGAATTCTGGAAGTTGAGGTCGACGACGGTAAACCTTGGTATTATGACATTCAGAGGTATCTGGAACATGGTGAACTCCTGGAAGGGGTAGGCAGAAAAGACAGAATAGCCATCCAGAAGTTAGCTTCCCAATATGTGACTTTGAAAGGGGAACTGTACAAGAGGCAAGCAAACGGTATTCAGTTGAAGTGGTTGAGAAAAGAAGAAGCTCAGCATGTAATGGAAGAAATACACGCCGGGGTATGTGGTCCGCACATGAACGGGTTGAATATGTCCCGCAAGATAGTGAGACAAGGTTTTTATTGGTCAACCATGGAAACAGATTGCGCGAAAATGGTAAAGCACTGTCATGACTGTCAAGCACACGGTAATTTGAATCATTTACCGCACACAGAGTTGCACGGGTTGTCAGAGCCGTGGCCTTCTCAGCATGGGGGATTGATATGATTGGGGAAATTACGAACCGAATGCATCAAATGGGCATCGCTTCATAGTAGTGGCAGTAGATTACTTCTCGAAGTGGGTGGAAGTCGAATCATTCCGTAATGTTACAGCAAAGCAGATGGCAAATTTTATAGCTCGGAACCTCATTTGTCGGTATGGTATGCCGCATCATGTAGTGACAGACAACGGGGTCCAGTTTCAAGGAGAGACGAAGGTAATGTTACAGAGGTACGGGATAGGCCACCACAAGTCATCACCGTACAGGCCGCAGGCAAATGAGGCAGTTGAGGCAGCCAACAAGACTATAAAGATAATTTTAGCCAAGATGACAGAAAATTGCAGAGATTGGGCTGAGAAATTACCGTATGCTTTGTGGGGGTATAGAAAATCAGTAAGAACAACAACATGGGCCACACCTTACTATTTGGTCTATGGAATGGAAGCAGTATTGCCGGTAGAAGTGGAAATACAGTCTATGAGGTTATTAACAGAGGCAGAATTACCGGAACAGGATTGGGCCGCACAGAGGTTTGATCAGTTAGCACTATTGGATGAGAAGAGAACGAAGTCTTTGTATCACATGCAGTTGTATCAGAAGAGACTAGCCCGGGCATTCAATAAGAAAGTACGTCCCACCAAGATCAGAAATGGTGATTTGGTACTTAAGCAGTCGAGGCCGTCGACGACAGATCCGAGAGGGAAATTCAGACCTAACTGGGAAGGACCTTACATAGTGCAGAAGGTAATGGGAAATGGGGCAGTGAGGTTATCAGACTTGGAAGGAAACGAGTTCACCGAGCCGATCAACGTAGACAGATTGAAGCAATACTTTGCCTGAGGGGGAGAAGACCGAGCAGTTACCACGGGAATTAGCAGAAGACCTAACCCAACGGAATAAGAAAATCATTCATGCATACATGTAACATTGCATTCTTTTCGTGTTTGTTTCTGTTTTGTGTTCGCAGGTTCGAAGAAAGGAGAAAGCGACAGAAATGAGCCAAGCAGCGTCAACGCAATTTCAGTTTTTGGGATGAGTCCCAAGGGGCGAGGCCCATATCAGCTTGGGGGCGAGGCCCATATCATGTCGACTCCGGGTATGGAGACACATCATCAGTTCGAGGGTGAGGTCCCTATGGTCAGCAGTGTTGGGTCGAGGTGCCCAGGGTCGAGGTGCCCCCGTCGTCGGTTGTAGTTCCGGGTCGAGGTGCCCAGGGTCGAGGTACCCCCGTTGTCGGTTGAAGTTACGGGTCGAGGTGCCCACTACATCATCAGTTCGAGGGCGAGGTCCCTATTGTCAGCGGTATTGGGTCGAGGTGCCCAGGGTCGAGGTGCCCCCGTTATCGGTTACAGTTATTGGGATGCATCCCAGGATCGAGGTCCGCTGCAGCCCCAACTCAGCTCGAGGCAACAGCCGAGCCAGGTAAGTGAAAATGCATTGCATAACTTTGATAGTATTATTCAAAGTCACACACTGCACAAGTCCCATCAAAGTGGGGGCGACTGTAGGCATTGCATTTTCGCATGTGAAACCCGATGATGAGTCTCAGTTGGAGGCACTACCTTTTTAGCTAAGGATATTGCGGGAAACGGAGGTCGGAAGGGGAAATTCAGAATAAGTACGTCATCAAGTTCATTTCACAAGTTCACTGTCTTCGTTAGTGCTGCGTTCGTTACTTCGTTTGAACGTCAGGCAGATTGCGGACGTTTGTGTAGTGGTCGAATGGGCGTTCGAACGGTGTCGGTGTTTCTGGTTTTGCTGCTAGCCTCGCACCCCAGCCCAATTAGCCCCCCAAAGCCCATAAAATACATCCCAATTAATAAAACACATTTAAAACACATGGGAAATTAAATTAAATATTAAATAAAATAATTAAACCATTACCAATTAAATAAAACATAATATAATCATACCTAATAAAGATAAATCAAATATATTAACTTCCTAACTAAACAAATCAGATACTAAATTAAAAAGATGTCATGCCTAATTAAAATCAATCATAACAAATTAAAGATATTGACTTCCTAATCTAAACAAATTTTGTCCCCCATCAAATCCCCTGCTTTCCTTGTCTAACACCAAATCATATCTCTCTTTAATGCCAAAATCCCTTCCTTGTGAGACAAGGTAGAGCCCTAGCCATTCTCTATATAAACAACCCCTAACCAAGACATGCACTCCTCTAGCTCATAAAGAGAACTCACACAAAAATCATAACACAAAGAGCCTTAGCCACTCACGGTAATAGCAACAGGAAGAACACAAACCATTCCCCTCATCTCCTCCACTCCATAACCGAAAAAAGCACCCTCCTAAACCTCTACCCATCACCGAAAATCTCCCCATACAGCAGCCCTCCATCACCGAAAATATACCTCCAAACAGCAGCCCAAACCACTCCCAAAATAGTCCCTAAAATCCCTTAAAACAGTAACATAAACTGCACTTATAATCCTTGAAATAACCACACAAAACTACACTAAAAAAAACCACGAAAAAAAAACACTCGAAACAGTTCATTGAAACGTCAAAATAGGTGACCTGAACAGTGAGTAGCAAAGCAGAGACCGAACAGCGGCAGAACAGAGACCGAACAGCAGCAGAACGGAGACCGAACGGCAAGTAAAACAGCAAAACAGTGAGCTAAGACGCTAAACCAGTGAACCGGAGAATTTGAGGAGCTGTACCCTTTCCGACGTCCGTGAAACGCAAGCCCGAAAGTTGGCAAAAAGGTTAGACCTGAGGGTACTTTCCACACTCATCTTTATTTGATTTTTGCTATTTATTTTGACTGTATTTTAATTATTTGTTGAATCTTGTGTGTGTATGATACGTGTTGTGGGTATTGGATGAATGAAAGAGTGTCATCTCTTGCGGTATATAGGATGGAAACCTAGACGTAAATTCCGTAGCCGAATCCGAATGGACGGTAGTGCGGTCTGTACTTGGGATACAACTCCACGTACCGCTTGAATAAACGGCACCTTCTTTTGTTTCATGTTGCTTTGATTTATTTATTTATTTTTCATCACTTGAATTCTGAATGTTGCTTATTTACGTATGATTCAATCGAGCGCATGGGCTTAGTAAGTGGAATGAAAGATCCCCTATGGAGAGGGGTTAAAGCCCTTTACCACGATGCTTCGCCGCGCCGGTTGATGTGTGTTCGGTTGAATGCAAGACACGTTCAATCGGGCATACTAGTTTGATATTATTGCTTTTAATTCTTTGTATGCGTGATTCAATCGAGCGCATGGGCTTAGTAAGTGCAATGAAAGATCCCCTATGGGGAGGGGTTTAAAGCCCTTTACCACGATGCTTTGCCGTGCCGGTTGATATGTGTTCGGTTGAATGCAAGATACGTTTAATCAGACATACTGAGCTTGATATTGTTGTCTTTATTCTTTGTGTTGCATGCATCAGGTCTGGTTCTGTTCGAACGCGTTCTCGAACGCTATACGAACGCGAACCTTCTATTTACCGTTCGAACGCATCTCGAACGCTACGCGAACGCACACGCACTTTCTTAGTCTCATAATGCATCAGGTCTGGTTCCATTCGAACGCGTTCTCGAACTCTATATGAACATGAACCTTCTGTTTACCGTTCGAACGCGTTCTCGAATGCTACGTGAACGCACACGCACTTTCTTAGTCTTATCATGCATCGGGTATGGTTCCGTTCGAACGCGTTCTCGAACGCTACACGAACGCGAATCTTCTGTTTACCTTTCAAACGCGTTTTCAAACGCTACGTGAACGCGCACCCACTGAACTGAGTCCTTTTCATCAGATTTCATACATAGTTTTCCTAATAGCTATCCAAACATGTATGAATACAATGTGTTTAATGTATTACAATTCATATACGTATGTCATGATAACATTTGAGTATTATTTCTTGTGGTATATCAGATGGAAACCCAGACATAAATTCCGTAGCCGATTTCGAATAGACGGTAGTACGGTCTGTACTTAGGATACAATTCCACGTACCACTTGAGAAGGTGCTCACATGTGTGCTTGTGTGGTTAGTAGGTGTGCTTGTGTTTTCTTGAAAATAATATGCCAATGAAGTTGTATGTTTGTCGCTCCTTTGATGTACTTCCAAGCATGCAATCTTAGATGTGAAATATATGTGTAAGTTTTATTTTGTACATGTGAATTTAGAAGCATGATACTCTTGGAAATAAGTGATACTTAAGCCTGATTAAATTATTACTAAATCCTGTCATTACAAGTGGCATGAGTAAGGGACCATTCCGAACCCAACGTTTTGAGGTCTTCCCTTGCGAGGTAGTGCGGCCTTAAATCTCATTTTCCCGTTCACACCGGGTGGCGACTCCATTATTCTCCGGTTTAGTCCCCCGTGGCTACTCCGTACTCCCGACCGGCCGCGAGCCCGAGACAGCATGCGTCGCCTAGTTTCTGTGTCCCACAATTGTGCCTAAAATTAAGTTCAGGTGTGTTAGCTTCCAACGAGCTTTTAAACACCCAATTTCGAGTTCAAATGAGAGAGAACGAATCAAAATAAAAACGGCGCGCTGATACCACTGTTGGGAAGTGGCTGCGAGTGCGCAACAGAAAATCAAGAAACAATTATGCCGCTTTCCCTTGCCCAAGACCCATTTGTTTTGATTATTCTACAAGCCTAGGAATGTTATTATATATTCTAAACATAAAACTCATAAAACATGCAAAGAACATAAACCTAAACATGCTAACTATCATAAGAACTCTAATTAAATAAGAAAGAAAAAGACTTACTTGAACCGAAGACTCCTTCAGCCCTCCCTCTAATCTACAAGCTTTTCTCGAACTCAGCAAGCTCTTCCACGTTCCAAATAGCCATCCAAGTGTGTGGCCTCCAAATATGCATACACCAAAGCCAAAACTCAACGGCAAGACTACGCCTTAAGCCACGGGATCTTTTGCTCTTGGTGCTAGCCTAGGCAAATACCTCAAAACTTTTAACTCGAGGTTCCTCTAGTCAACTAGACTTAAGGATCCTCAAAATCAGTGGCTTACTCTTAAACTTTAGAGTTGCTCACTTATATAAACCCAAGATATGAAAGGTTTTGGTGTAAAAATTTGTGAAGAATTCTTTGGGTTTATATAATGCTCCAAAGACAACAAAATAATTAAGAATCCGATGTGGGATAAAAGATAATTTAATCTTAGCCATTGGATCTTAATTTAGTGGTTTAATGAGATTATAAAACCCTAATAAGAGTTTGGGCCAAATTGGAATTCAAAACAAATAACAAAAAAAAATTACTATTCACATGAATAGTAATTTTTTTTAATTCCAATTCCCAAAGTGCCCCCATCGTCATTCACCAATTCCTAAGCCACTATGGAACCTCATAAATGATCTGTTCAATAATTAAACACATTGAACCATTTATGAACAACTCCTACAAAGCAATCATATATGCTGTTATATTTGTACTGTGCATTGTTAACCATTGATTTCGACTTTGTTGTATGTGACCTTTTGGGTTCCCCTCAAGTTGGACATGAAATGAATCGTGATAATTTAATCGAACATAAATTATCCTCCGATCAGATGGTCGTTCGATTTCAATGACCAAGGTTGACATCTAACAACATGCCAAGGCCCCTAAATGAGAATGAAAGATATATATACCCATTCTGTATGCGATTTACATATGATACGGTCCATCGCCTCAATGTATCCCCACATATTGACCTAGGGTACAGAAAGTGTGTACCCATATGGTCAAAGGTATGATGTTGATAGTGTCATGAATCGTGCTAACCCAAGAATCTCACATGATTCTTCCGCTGTGGCCACAGTCTCAAGCACTGATCACACATATCAACCCGCGAACTGGAATACTATCTTATATAAAAAAATATTATCCGAGAGAGTGGCGATTCTCTGTTGTATCCTTACAAAATCATGTGTTTCAACAAATGACCCAATCATACCCTTATGACCGGATCTTTTGAACCGGGGAAGGAGAATGTCAAAGTTATTTGATCCATACATAAGATTGTAAATACATCAAGTCTAAGGACTAGTCGTATAATCGATACATGAAAGTTCTCACAGAAACATGGGATAAACACTCCATATGAAAACTTTAGGTGGTCAGTTCGATGGACACGAGCAACTCATGCATCCATATGGTACACAAGCAGACGGATCTCCGCTAGTAGCCTATGAGATCGGCTATCCCCTTAAAGGCGGATCATATCATCATGCTAGTCCTCTCCGCTTTGTGAACGCCTAGATATTCACAAAACTATGACTAGGAACATTTAAGAGTAATGATTCTCATAAGGCGTGGAAGCCATCGTTTTATTACTCCAAGGGCTTGAATAAGTATTGATGATTCATATAAGTTATGTAAGACACGTATAATAAAGATTTCCATTTTATTAATTAATGAAAAATTACAAATACATGTACATATAGCCCATCCACAAGTTGGGTATAGGGCATATCTCTAACATAACATTCTAAGCCAGAGAGTACAATTAACTCTATGTCATGATAGCCAGTAACTTAATGTCATAATATCAG
>SKCR01010329.1:0-22659 GCA_019454045.1 Zanthoxylum bungeanum | reverse complement strand
ATCTATCCACCCGTAGATTATAACGATCACGGATAAACTAGCTGAATCATACAGGTCGAGGTCATTGCATACGTATAATCCCTCCGTCACAGGTATCCAGATAATCCCAGAGATATAGATGTAAACGTCAAATCTTTATAGGTATTATCTCGTCGACGTATCTATTAGCAATCTCTAAATAACACTCGGAACTTACTTCCGAAGTATACTGTGGCCACAGATTTAGCAGACTGCTAATTATATATGTACTACCTATGCTCTGTACACAGAACTGACGGATCCTATCTTGACACACACAGGATATCCTGAGGATCGATCCACACCCAACGAACAGGCGAAGGTCTGATCTAAATAGATCGGTGACGTGACTGCCATCTAAGTGTGTAGGATGTCTCATACATCCACAGTGGTATCTCAAGTCGAATGACCACTATGCTACTCAACCCGTGAAGATTCTTATTGACGTTGATGTACCATCCATTAAGAATCTTCTCGGTGAGCCGTTCAGTGTTTATCCACTATAAACACCTACACGTCTATACGAGTCTCCATAGACTCATGGTTCATTGGGATAAACCATCAGACCAAGTCTCGATATACGACATGTACTGGTCTCAACGGATTTGACTAACCGACCCGTGTTAGCAAATCTTGACCAGGAACTATGTTTGATAATATTCATATAGTAGTGACACTTCCCAATGTCAATTACAAACTAACTTTGTAACTGTGTACTGCATTATATATTATCGGGCCTTTGTCTAATATATACATATCACTAAACCACATTTAGTTTCAATCTAATCGTAATCAGATCGAATACGTATATAAGAACAAGAGGTGCAACCATAAATAAGTAATATTATGGAATAAGGGGATGTTCGTATTCATGAATCAGACATAAATACGGTCCGGATTGGCGCTCTGAGCACCAACCCCAACACTATGGGCCATAACTGTCCAACAATTAATTCATATCACTTCCTTGGCTATATAAAAGGCACATTTCCTTCACTGTTTTACTTTTACCTACCTATAAATTTCGTGCCAAAGAAACAAAACCCTTACTCTCCACTTTCTCTATTCCCAAAATCCCTGAAATATCCACCTTTATAGACTACTAAGAAGCCTTGTAGCAACCTTTCATTGATGCAGATAATCTGATTACTTTGGATGCAGCAAATGAGTTTTGCGCCATTGGCCCTGCATTCAACGATGAAAACTCTATAGCCACTACATTTGGCTCAACTTTTTTCATTAACAGGTTCTCTTGCTGTTGCGAGATTTTTATACCGCAAGTATACAGTGTCAAGTTTTAGTAAAGTTAAGTAAAAAGTGTCGAACCCACATAAATTGTAATTAAATTCTCACTAAATACTATAATTGATAAACCTAACTTTATTTAGAAAGTAATTTAAAATAATCTAAATTAAGACTAAAAACTAAATAAGCAAAATATGAAAATGTTAAATTTAGAAAAGATCAATATGAGAGAGATTCTAGAGTCTGATTTCACCTAGCTATCCCATATGTATTTGTTATACAAATCAACTATTATTCAGTTTATGAGTTTATAAGCCAAGAATCCTAACTTATTCTAACTCCCTTTCCCGAGTGCCGAGTGAATATATCATCAATTACAGACTTCGATATCCCAATAAAAATCTAGTAATTAATAATTCATTACGCTTTGTGATTCTTTGTTAATGACTTCAAAGGGATTATGGATTCTTCCGAACTCTACAAATCTCCTAGGTTATATTCTCTAGATCCTATTCAAAATCCCCTCTCTCGAGCGATAGATTCTAAACATTCATCATCTTAATTTATGACCAACAAACTAGAAGTATTAAACACAAAAGAAAATAAATAAACTGATTCAAATCTTCGTAACAATTAATTTGGCAACAATACAAAAGTTCAAGTATTGTCTACATCATCCTCTAGAATAATGGAGTTAGTTCATGACTAAAGATAAAAATAATGAAAATAATGTCAAGAACATAGTAGAAATCATTAGAGTTGAAGAAATAAACTAGATGATTAAACCCGAATCGAATCCCTTCGTCTTCAGACGTCACCGCTTTCGTCTCCCATTATCACTCTTCAATCTTCCTCTTTGGATCTCTCTAAAATATGTATTTTTAACTCTTGAGTTGTGTATTAGTCTCCTTTCTAGGGTTTTGGACTGTACGGGCCAAATTTGGGCCCAATGGTAAAATACACATTTCACCACCGGGCCAACCACAAGCTAGAACCCAAAATCCTCTAATAAAGCCCAAACTGATATTAGACCCGGAGATCCAATGAGCCAAAACCCATAAATGACTTGACCAAAATGACCTATAGTCTCATTTGTTACCAGATCAGAAAACGCCCAAACTCATAACCCCTCCATTAAATTAACCGTTTCAGGGAGTCCAACGGACAAAAGAATGAATGAGCCTACCTCAAAGGGCTTATAAAAGGAAAAGGCAATCCATAGTAAAAAAGGAGAAGTTTTTTGCTTGGAGAGCTTGAACATTCATATTTGAGCTTTCAAAACGTATCACCCTTGAAACACCAACCCACCGCCCTCACGGCAACCAAAAAGAGATAAAGGTAACATCAAGCCTTGCTATTCCTTATTTTTTGCACATCCTCATCACTGACTTGAGCATCGAAGAGCCTACTGATTCCACCACACCGATGGGCAGTACTCCCCGCTCATTCTACCTTTGTTTTGTAGGTTCGCTAGCCCCCTAATACTTCAGATTCTTGATTATGGACCTCGGGAAAAAACCAACATCCCATAATTTAGCACCCACCGTGGGGTCTTAGCGATTCATAGCAAGCAAATTTCACTCAGACTACGGTCATAAAAAGCACAATTACTTATGTCTTCTACCAATGAACAGACACCAAACCATGTGGCAGCACAATTAGCCACGCTCCAAGACGGTTATGAACTTTGGAAGAGGAGAACCAGACCATGTGGAACTCCAACTTAAACCTGCAGAGACAGTTAGAACAAATCTCTTCAACCTCTCAGTATCGCGACACTCCAGATCAACTTGGCAATCCAGCGGTCCCACCCACGTTTAACAGAGTGATATATGATAACCCACCAAGTGACCATGGCCCAAGGAATCCGTGGACTTCCTCACTCAACCAAACACATCAAGTTGCATCCACCATAAGAAGGGAAATGATGGAGTTCAAATAAGCAATTATGTCAAGACTATCGGGAGTGAGACTACCAATTAGAAAGAGCAGAGCATGAACGATTTTAGACACTCCATTCGTGGAGGCCATTGCATCTGTCGAGCTGCCACGAAAGTTTAGCCCGCCAGATATGAAGCTATATGATGGATCCATGGACCCGGACGACCATGTTATACACTACAAATATAAGATGATGTCAACTGGCTTGACACAAAGCCAATGGGAAGCTGGAATGTGCAGAGGATTTGGAGAAATGTTGGCAGGGTCAGTCCTTACCTGGTTCATCAACCTACCATATAGATCCATTGAGTCATATCAACAACTAGCAGACAAGTTTGTGTAACATTTTGCAAGTTCTTGTAAGCTTCAGAAGACTACTGATGATCTCAATGCCATCCAACAGAGGAAATGAGAGTCATTACGAAGCTACATGGCTCGCTACAACAAAGAGAGGATAAGTATTCCAGATCTCCACCAATCTACTACAGTGGAAGCTTTCCGAAATGGACTGCTCTATGAAAATGGACTCTACAAAAAACTCACCAAGTTTTGATGCTACAAAATGGACCAGGCCATGTCACGGGCCCAAATTGAAATTAGGTTGGAAGAAGACAAGAGGAACAAAAGAAAATAAATTACCTCTGGTTCGCAGAGTGATAGAAATGCATAGTGTTCCCAAATGACACAACATGATCCTTCATCATCCTTCAGAAAGAAGGATCCAACAAAGAAGAGAGCGTAGACCTCTCCACAAAGATTTCTACAGGCGACCTCGGCCTTACAAAACCCAAGAGATGACGCCAGCAAGTAGACCCAGGCTCCCAGACTACAATTTTACAATCTCCATAGGAGAGTTGGTTTCGGTCCTAAAGAAGATGGGAAATGAGGTAAAATGGCTCCCATGCTCTAGGGAAAGTTCCACAAAGAAGGACACCAGAAAGTGGTGTGAATTCCATCAAGATTACGGCCATATTATAGCTGAAAGTGTGGCATTAAGATTGGAAGTCCTGGAATTGTTGAATAAAGGATTTCTGAGAGATTTTCTCATGGAGAAAGGAAAAGCTACGTTGGCTCGAATAGATGAAAAAGATTGCCAAGGAGAGGCCCCAATTCCGCCTCCATCGATTAACAACACAATTAATTTAATTTCAGGAGGATCATAAGTTAATGGTGTATCATATCAGCAGCCAAACGACATTCTAGGGATGCTTCGATTAGCCTTCCTCACTCTGCGATGTCAATTGAGAGGATGTTTACCAACCTGACTATGGAATTTCCAGACGACAATAACTCTTGCACTATGAATCCACACCATGATGTTATAGTGATCTCCTTGCAGGTGGTGAGTTTTATGATCAAACGAGTGTTAGTGGATACGGGATCTTCAGCCAACATCATTTTTGCCACAACTCTTGCAGACATGGAAGCCGAGCTGGAGAAGATAAATAGATGGATGACTGTGCTGATTAGATTTAGTGGGGAATAAAAATTCACCATGGGAGAAATATCTCTCCCAGTCTACACCGCAGGAGTCAACAAGATGACCATATTCTTGATTTTAGACTGTCCCTCACCCTACAATCTTATTATGGGTAGGCCTTGGATTCTTGAAATGAGAGCAATACCACCCACTTATCACCAAGTTCTAAACTTTCCTACCAAGTGGGGGATTCAAGAGATAAAAGAAGACATAGTTGCATCCAGAAGCTGCTACAAACAACTTTGAAGGCAAAAACCCAGTCTGCATAGCAATTACAGAGTGGGTCTCGCAATATGGAGCTGACACTACCAAATCTCTAAGAGCTTGATGAGATCCAAATTCACCCTCAACATGCAGATCATAAGGCACATATTGGAGCTAATTTAGATCCCGAGCTACGAGCCGACTTGATTAACTTCTTGAAGAGGCGACACGACAGCTTCGTATGGTCTCACAAAGACATGATGGGGATCGACCCCGAGCTGATTACACACGAACTCCATGTGGATCCAAACTACCCTATAGTCGAATAGATGAGAAGAAAGTTCACCCCAGAAAGAAATTGAATCATCGATGAGGAATTCAAAAATTATTGCAGAATAGTGCTATCAGGGAAGTTCAGTTTCCAGAGTGGCTCACCAACGTGGTGGTAGTCCGAAAGAAGAATGGAAAATGGCGAGTTTGCATCGACCTTACGAGTTTGAAAAAAGCTTGTCCAAAAGATTCATTCCCTCTACCTCACATGGATTCGATGGTCGACGCTACAGCTGGGCATGAGTTATTGAGCTTCATGGATGCATATTCTGATTACAATCAAATCCTCATGCATCCAGACAACCAAGAGAAGACTGTCTTTGTCACCAACCGAGGCATATATTGTTAAAAGGTTATGCCATTCGACTTCAAAAATGCTGGAGCCACACATCAACGTCTGGTCAACAAGATGTTATCGAGGAAAATTGGAAAAACTATGGAGGTGCACATAGACGACATGCTGGTGAAATCTTCAAAATCTGAGGAACATTTAGGGCACCTGGAAGAAGCCTTTAATATATTGGACAAGTATGGGATGAAATTGAACCCCACTAAGTGCGCATTCGGTGTCGCCTAAGGGAAATTCTTAGGATACGTAGTCACTCGACGTGGAATAGAAATGAATCCAGAACAGATCAAGTCCATCCTTTAAATTTCCTCACCTTCTAGCCCAAAGGATGTCATGCGACTAGCAGGGAGGATTGCAACACTTAATAGGTTCTGTAGGGGTTTTAGTGGCAGAATCCGGTAACGCAGCGGAAACGGTGGAAAATCAAATTTTCCGATTTCAAAACTTTTTCTCGGATTAATTAAAAAAAAATATTTATTTAATTACCCAATAATAAAATTATGAAATAAATTCAAAATAAAAATAAATTTATGTGAATTTACCGAATTGCCCTTACACTTGGCATTTTGTTCATTTTAGTCCGAAATTGTTCAAATCAATTTTGATGATTCTAAATCATTTCTAATGAACTTAACATGTCCTAAATTTCAAAACACCAAAAGCAACAAAAAACCCAAAATTTTTGCCCTTGGCCGAGAGCCCCTCCAAGGTGGCCTAATGTGTATTTTGCACTTCCATGTTTCAAAACACATCAAGATGAAATCCATCAACATAAGATTTCATATGTATCATATACACATCCAAATAAAAAATATAAATGAAAATCCCAAAATTTGGATGAGGTCTTAAACCCTAATTTTTCAATTTATTCAAATTGGACAAATTAGACCAAATTGGTTAAATCAATTACTTTAATCATGTTTCTTCCATCCAATTAAAGTCTCAACACAATAAATAACTATAGATCAAATCTAGGTCATTTAAGAGTGGGTCAACAACTCTAGATTAGCAACAAAGTTCTAAAACTTACAAAAGAATGCTAACTAGCTTATTAGCAACATCCTTTCAACATCATACATGCATAACACACCTCACCAAACTTTCATCCATCAAAAAGACAAAGAATAAAGAATAGAAAAAACTCAAGAACATCACCAAGTGAATCCCACAACAAGAGGAACAATTTACTCTCTAATGGAAGGTTGGAAATACTTACTAAATTCCAAGCTTTCTTTGATTTTTCTTATTCTTTCTCTCTAGCATCTTTTCTTTTCTTCAATGGAGTTTTGTGTAAAGTGTATTAGGTAATTAAAACCCTAAATGAAACAAAACAATATATACTTGTGCAAAAATAGCCCTTGGCCGAAATTGCCAAGCATTTACAAGATATTTTATTTTTCATTTCATTTGAATTTCAATTTGCAATTTGTTTAAATGATCATTACACTTTAATGATATTTTCAACAAGTCAACAATGACAACTTAGCCATTAAAACAAATATCATAACTTAAAAAATATCTATACTTAATTAATTTAATAATCATTTAACAATTAATTAATTAATTAATTAAATACAAATATATTAAATATATGTATAATATTTACATAAATATTAAATACATATATTCATTTATGATATTAGTCAAATAATCAATTTGACTATTAATTAATGTGTATTTGAATTAATCAAGTATTAAATACAAATACACAAAAATTAAGGAAATGACTATTAGGTCCCTACACATGTATTTCGCGTTTAACCTTTAAACGACTTTATAAATAATCAATATTATTTATTAATGTTGCTCTGGTGCTCTACGAGTATATTTCATTATTGAGACTCTCTAGATTCAGGCATATCCATCACGAAATCCAATTTCGTGTCCATAATTTATCCACCCGTAAATTATGACGATCACGGATAAACTCGCTGAATCATACAGGTCGAGGTCATGAAAATGTATAATTCCTCCGTCACAGGTATCCGGATAAATCCCAGAGATATAGATGTAAACGTCAAATCTCTATAGGGATTATCTAGTCGACTATTCTATTAGCAATCTCAAAAAGAACATTTAGAACTTACTTCTAAATTGTACCACGGGCCCATGGATTTTATCTGATTACTAATCATATGGACTACCTATGCTCTGATACACAGAATTGACAGATCCTATCTTGATACACACAGGACACCCTAACGATCTGTCTACACCCATGAACAGGCGGAGGTCTGATCTTAATAGATCGGGGACGTGACTGCCATCTAAGTGTAGAAGATGTCTCATGTGCCCACAGTGGCATCTCAAGTCTAAGAATCACAAGTGCTACTCAACCCGACTAGATTCTTATTGACGTTGGTGTACCATCCATTAAGAATCTTCGGTGAGTCGTTCAGTGTTTATCCGCTATAAACACCTACACATCTATACTAGTCTCCAAGACATATGGTTCATTGAGAAACCATTGGAATCATATATTCCAGTATACGACATGTACCGGTCTCACTGGTCTCACTGTTATACTGACCAAGTAGTGTAAACCTTGACCAAGAACAGTCTGAGAATGACAACGTCATGATACTACTCAATGTCTGTTGCGACGCTTTTGCAACAGTACCATGACTGATCATTCTAAGGTCATTATGTCTTTACCATATTAAAAGATACATTACAATATAGAAACTGCATATATTATTAAAATAATAATGTTTTACAGAAGTATTCATAAAGAAATACAACCGGGAATTGGCGCTCTGAGCACCAACCCCAACAAAAACTCCCACTTGCTCTAGTGCCAATAATGATTGTATCTAATACCCATCGACTCCACATGTTTATCAAACAGATTCGGAGGTATGGCCTTCGTCAGCGGGTCTGCTACATTATTCACTCGGTACCTTGCACACGACAATATCCCCTCACGACACAATCTCTCGAATGATGTGGTACTTGCGTTCCACATGTTTCGACTTCTGATGCGCCATTGGTTCCTTTGCTTGCGCAATGGCTCCAGTATTATCACAGTATAACAGAATCACATTCTCGATACTTGGGAAAACTCCTAATTCTGTGACAAAGTTCTTTATCCACACAGCCTCTTTTGCAGCTTCAGAAGCTGTAATATATTCCGCCTCAGTGGTGGAATCTGTTGTCGATCCCTGTTTGGAACTCTTCCAACAAACTGCACCTCCGTTAAGGGTAAATACGAATCCAGATGTAGACTTTCTATCATCGGGATCCGATTGGAAATCGGAATCCGTAGACCCGTTAACTTGCAGTTCGTTTCCTCCATAAATTATTAACTTATCCTTATACCTTTAAGATACTTGAGGATATGTTTAATGGCCATCCAATGGTCATTACCTGGATTGGACTGATATCTACTAGTTACGCTAACAGCGAAACTGATATCAGGCCTTGTACATAACATGGCATACATTATGCTACCCAAACACGAAGCATAAGGTTGGTTAGACATTCTAACCTTCTCATCTTCTGTTTGTGGACTCATCTTCTTTGAAAGATGAATCCCATGTCTGAACAATATGTTTGCTGTCTTACAGTTACCAAAATTATACCGTTCCAAGATCTTATCTATGTACGTTGATTGGGATAACCCAATCAGCCTCCTTTGTCTATCTCTATAGAGTTTTATCCCTAAAACATAGGAAGCTTCTCCCAGGTCCTTCATGGAGAAATTCTTACAGAGGTACGCTTTGACGCTTTGTAACATACCTAAATCATTCCCAATGATTAGGATGTCATCAACATATAGGACTAAAAATACGACCATGCTCCCACTAGCTTTATGATACACACATGATTCTACCGAATTCTTGAGAAAACCAGACGATCTAATAATCTCGTCGAATCGAAGATTCCAACTTCGTGAAGCTTGTTTAAGTCCATAAATGGACTTCTTAAGCTTACACACCATACCCGAGTTTTTACTGGACGCAAAACCTTCCGGCTGTTCCATATAGATTTCTTCATCAAGAAATCCATTTAGAAAAGCCGTTTTGACATCCATTTTCCAAATCTCGTAGTCATGATACGCAACTATAGAAAGCAAAATCCGAATAGACTTAAGCATTGCTACTGGTGAAAAAGTTTCATCGTAGTCGACGCCAGGTCACTGCGTGTAACCTTTCGCTACCAGTCGGGCCTTGTAAGTTTCTACCTTACCGTCAGTCCAGCGCTTCCTCTTGTAAACCCATTTACAACCGATAGGAACAATTCCTTCAGGAAGCGGAACCAAGTCCCACACTTGATTCTTATGCATTGAGTCTAACTCGGATTTCATGGAACCTTGCAATTTCACGGAGTCGATGTCCAACATCGATTCTCTATAGGTGAAAGGATCAGTCTCTTCAACTAAGAGAACATCCAGACTCTTTTCTTGTATCAAATACAAGCGTTCAGGAGGTCTAGATACCCTTTCTGACCTACGGAGTGTGTGTGTTGAAGGTCCTTCATCTACTTGAACTTCAGGTTCCTTTGTTGGTTCGTTGTTTTAAGGTTGGACTTCATCAAGTTCAATCTGTCTATGATTACCACATTCTGACAAAAATTCTACTTCTAGAAATTTTACGAAGCGAGCTACGAACACATTTCGATGCTCGGTATCATAGAACATATATCCCCTCGTATTCGAAGGGTATCCGACAAACCTAAACTTTTGCCCTCGAGGAGAAAGCTTATCTTGCTGAGTCACCCTGACATAGGCAGGACAACCCCAAACCTTAATGTAACTAAGATTTGGTCTCCTATCAAACCATATCTCATACGGTGTCGTAGGAACAACTTTTGAAGGAATCTTATTCAAAAGATGTGCAGCTGTTAAAAGAGAGTAGCGCCATAAATAATAGGGCAAATTTGTGAAACTCAACATCGATCGGACCATATCCAATAAAGTCCGATTTCTCCTCTCAGACACTCCATTGTGTTGTGGAGTACCTGAAGTAGTATATTGAGCGAGAATCCCATTCTCCTTCATATAATCCATGAACTCACCACTCATATATTCACCGCATCGATCAGATCGAAGGCATTTAATATATTATCCAGTTTGTTTTTCTACTTCATTTTGGAATTCTTTGAACTTTTCAAAGGTTTCTGATTTATGTCGCATCAAATACACATAACCGTACCGTGACAAATCATCGGTAAAGGTAACAAAGTACGAATAACCACTGTGAGCAGTCTGACTCAGTGGACCACATACATCAGAATGTACGAGTTCCAGTAAGTTAGCGGCTCGGTGTCCAACACCAGAAAAGTCATCTTACCCTGAATACATGATTCATAATTTGGATAGGATTCAATGGTAAGATCTGGTATCAAACCATTCCTAACCAATTGGGTAAGGCGTTTAACGCCTATGTGACCCAGTCGCATATGCCAAAGTTCAGTATTATTAATTACAGGTAAACTACGTTTATTAACTCCAGTATTTAAAATATCTTTTGAAGTTTGCAATGTATAATGACCATGCTGGTTTGGACAACAAAGGATCTGAATATTACTTTTATCATATAAATATAAAGAAAAATTCTTCATATTAATACAAAAGCCCTCTGTATCTAATACAAAAAGTGATATAATATTAGCTACATATCCAGGCACAAAATGGCAGTCATTTAACAAAAGTGTCCCATTCGGAAATTAGATCTCGCATACTCCCACTGCAACTGCATCCAGAGAGTCTCCACTCCCGAATCGCAACTGCATCTCTACAGGCTTCAGTTTTCTACTTTCCTTCAGCACCTGCAACGAATTGCAAATGTGAATGGGACAAGCAGAATCTAAAATCCAGTTGGATGTAACGGCTTCACAAGCCAAAGATATATCAATAACTGGAAAAATAAATGTACCTGATGTAGATGCTCTCTCCCTCCTCAGCTGGGCGATGTAGTCAGGACAGTTCCTTTTCCAGTGCCCGACTTTGCTGCAGTGATGGCACTTGTCTTCAGAAGCCCTTTTGGGCTTAGCTATCTTTGCCTGTGGTTGAGGACTGAAACCCTTATTCTTCTTCCATTTCTTATTCTTTCCCTTTGGCAAGGCCTGGGAAGAAGCGGAAAGAGAAGTAGGTCTTGGAGGGCGAGTCGGTACTCCCTTCTTAAGGTCCTCCTCCGCCGTGAGCAACATCCTATGTAACTCATGGTAGGTACAGATAGTCCCGTTCATGTTGAAATACATCACGAACTGGCGATATGAAGCTGGGAGTGAACCAAGAATGACACTCCTACCGAGAATGTCATTCAGAATGAGATTATGTTGCCTCAGTTGATCGATCAAATCGATCATCTGAAGAACATGTGAGCTAACAGCTTGCCCCTAATCCAATCGGGCATGGAATAATTCCATTGCGACCTTATGAACAATTACTTGTTCTTGAATCTCAAACGATTGTCTCAATCGCGTCATCATACTATACGCATCTAACATGCCATAGTATTGTTTCTTGACTCCGGAGACAGTGAACTGAGGATGTATGATTTAACTCTTAAATAATCATTCTTCCAAGTTTCAAAAACTTGGTGTTCCTCCTCCGTAGCATCCGCACCAACAGCAAGGGGCAACAGACCCTCAAGAACATATCCCAATTTCTCGGAATCGAGGACAATCCTCAAATCCAAGTCCCAGTCAGCGAAGTTCTCAGCGCCTTTTAGTTTGTTCGCATCAAGTATACGCCCAAACTGATTTGTGGATGGTGCCGCCATCGCAAAGCTATCATATAGATCACGAAAAATGGTTAGCAGAAATAAAGCAGTTTCATATTATATCATAAGCATAAACTAGATCATGGATTTTTAATCTAAAAATGCCTCTCCCACTAAATCATGCAATACTGTAATCCCCAAACAGATTACAAAGATTTAATAATTAAATTAAATACAAATAGTGAAAAGTGGATTCCGTGAGTATATTTCAGCTCACAGCAGAGGCACGGTCTCGCCTACGTATATTCATCAGGTAGACAACTCATTTGTCAATCACTCACCAGTGACTCCTGGGTTCTCGTTGTCGCTTCTAAGGCAGGCCCACAAGGAGACGTACCAAGGTTAAACTTGTAAATGATAAACTCAAGTTACTTGCGTAACCCTCACAGCTAGGGCACGTTCAGGATTCCGCTTTCGCTTGAATTTATCTAATATCTGATATATATCCGGTATAAATAATTCTCTATCGGCTACATCCTCACAACAGAGGCACAGTCTCGGATGTAGTCACAAGAAATATTTATAAACCGTATTGACAAGACGGACCACATAACATGCATCAAATACATAATTACATTAAAACCTTATTAATTAGTGATTTTCCGCTAAGTGTCATACACCCTAAATCTAATCAAATTAGATTATAACATGCATGTACAAAGTTAAAAAACATGATTAAAAATTGAATCAAACAAGCTAATCATTTTAGGGAGCCTAGAATCAGACTCGCTCTGTTACCATTTTGTAGGGGTTTTAGGGGCAGAATCCTGTAACGCAGCAGAAACGGTGGAAAATCAAATTTTCCGATTTCAAAACTTTTTCTCGGATTAATTAAATAAAAATATTTATTTAATTACCCAATAATAAAATTATGAAATAAAAGTCAATAAATCAAATTTATGTGAATTTACCGAATTGCCCTTGCACTTGGCATTTTGTTCATTTTAGTCCGAAATTGTTCAAATCAATTTTGGATGATTCTAAATCATTTATAAGATGAACTTAACATGTCCTAAATGTCAAAACACCAAAAGCAACAAAAAACCCAAAATTTTTTCCCTTGGCTGAGAGCCCCTCCAAGGTGGCCTAATGTGTATTTTGCACTTCCATGCTTCAAAACACATCAATATGAAATCCAATCAACATAAGATTTCATATGTATCGTATACACATCCAAATACACAACATAAATGAAAAGCATCAAATTTGGATGAGGTCTTAAACCCTAATTTTTCAATTTCTTCAAATTGGAGAAATTAGACCAGATTGGTTAAATCAATTACTTTAATCATGTTTCTTCCATCCAATTAAAGTCTCAACACAATGAAATAACTATAGATCAAATCTAGGTCATTTAAGAGTGGGTCAACAACTGTAGATTAGCAACAAAGTTCTAAAACTTACAAAAGAATGCTAACTAGCTTATTAGCAACATCCTTTCAACATAATACATGCATAACACCTTCACCAAACTTTCATCCATAAAAAAGACAAAGAATAAAGAGTAGAAAAAACTCAAGAAAATCACCAAGTGAAGCCCACAACAAGAGGAACAATTTACTCTGTAATGGAAGGTTGGAAATACTTACTAAATTCCAAGTTTTCTTTGATTTTTCTTATTCTTTCTCTCTAGCTTCTTTTCTTTTCTTCAATGGAGTTTTGTGTAAAGTGTATTAGGTAATTAAAACCCTAAATGAAACAAAACAATATATACTTGTGCAAAAATAGCCCTTGGCCGAAAATTGACAAGCATTTACAAGATATTTTATTTTTCATTTCATTTGAATTTGAATTTGCAATTTGTTTAAATGATCATTACACTTTAATGATATTTTAAACAAAGTCAACAATGGCAACTTAGCCATTAAAACAAATATCATAACTTAAAAAATATCTATACTTTAATTAATTTAATCATTTAACAATTATATAATTAATTAATTAATTAAATACAAATATATTAAATATATGAATAATATTTACATTAAATATTAAATACATATATTCATTTATGATATTAGTAAAATATATCAATTTGACTATTAATTAATGTGTATTTGAATTAATCAAGTATTAAATACAAATACACAAAAATTAAGGAAATGACTATTGGGTCCCTACACATGTATTTTGCGTTTAACCTTTAAACGACTTTATAAATAATCAATATTATTTATTAATGTTGCTCTAGTGCTCTACGAGTATATTTTATTATTGAGACTCTCTAGATTCAGGCATATCGGTCACGGAATCCAATTTCGTGTCCATAATTTATCCACCCGTAAATTATGACGATCACTGATAAACTCGCTGAATCATACAAGTCGAGGTCATGGAAAATGTATAATTCCTCCATCACAGGTATCCGAATAAATCCCAGAGATATAGATGTAAACGTCAAATCTCTATAGGGATTATCCAGTCGACTATTCTATTAGCAATCTCAAAAAGAACATTTAGAACTTACTTCTAAATTGTACCACGGGCCCATGGATTTTATCTGATCGATAATCATATGGACTACCTATGCTCTGATACACAGAACTGGCGGATCTTATCTTGATACATACAGGATACCCTGAGGATCTGTCTACACCCAACGAATATGCGGAGGTCTGATCTTAATAGATCGGTGACGTGACTGCCATCTAAGTGTAGAAGATGCCTCATGTGCCCACAGTGGCATCTCAAGTCTAAGAATCACAAGTGCTACTCAACCCGACAAGATTCTTATTGACGTTGGTGTACCATCCATTAAGAATCTTCGGTGAGTCGTTCAATGTTTATACGCTTTAAACACCTACACATCTATATTAGTCTCCAAGACTTATGGTTCATTGAGAAACCATTGAAACCATATATTCAAGTATACAACATGTACCGGTCTCAATGGGTTTACTATACTGACCAAGTAGTGTAAACCTTGACCAAGAACAGTCTGAGAATGACAACGTCATGATACTACTCAATGTCTGTTGCAACGCTTTTGCAACAGTACCATGACTGATCATTCTAAGGTCATTACGTCTTTACCATATTAAAAGATACATTATATTATAGAAACTACATATATTATTCAAAATAATAATGTTTTACAGAAGTATTAATAAAGAAATACAACCGGGAATTGACGCTTTGAGCACCAACCCCAACAGGTTCATCTCCAAGTCTACAGACAAAAGATTTATGTTCTTCTCAACCCTAAAGAAAGCAAATAACTTAGAGTGGACCCCAGTCCGTGAAGAAGCCTTGGAAGGACTCAAACGATATCTTACCTCCCCATATCTGTTGTCAAAACCACTCGACAATGAGAGGCTTTTTCTCTATCTGGGAGTTTCAGAACAAGCAGTCAGTGCAGTCTTGATCAGAGAAGAGGATGAGACACAACTCCCAGTCTACCATGCGAGTAAGGCACTGCTGGGTTCGGAGTCAGGCTACCCCATAATGGAGAAATTAGTGTTGGCTTTGATAACAGCAGCAATGAAGCTTCGACCCTACTTTCAGGGACAGCCAATCACAGTTTATACCATGTATCCTATGAGAAGCATACTCCATAAGCCGGAGTTATCTGGGAGATTGAAAAAATGGGTAGTTGAACTTGGGGAACATGACATCACTGTTGGGTTCTCATAGAATATGCCAAGGATCTATTAAGCATAAAGTTGTGTGAATTAACAAAGTAAGTTGCGGAAAAATACTCACTTTGATCGACAATGGTGGATGTGTAGATAACAAAAATTTGCAACCTTTGTCAAGTGCTTCAAGCTCTCCTTTGTATGTATGTTGAGCTCCAAGCTTGATCTTTGAATTCCAAACTCAAGGGGATAGTTTCCCTATCACCTTTGTTGACTCATTTGATGTGCTAGCATGCAAGATTTTGAAACAAAATAATGAACACATGAACCATAGGTTCAAGCCACTTTGGAGAGAAAGAGAGGAAGTGGGTTCAGTAATTAGGCTTAAGGGAGAGATAGTGTGTAACTTGTTTTGTGTAATTGTTTTTCAAAAATCAAATACACTTTTCCAAATATCCAAAGTTGGTAATTGTCAATCACAAGTCAAAATAAAATAATGCTTGTGTAACATACAAGCTAAAACCAACTAACAACTTCCATCAAGCTAAAGTGACAAAGTTGACTAGTGATGTGACTTGTCGGCCCCACTTTAAAGTCAAAATTCGAGTGGGCCCGCTAAACATATTTCGGGCTCGGGTTCGTTAATTCCCAATCAACGAATTTTCCGTTGCGACTTAATTAAATCAAATTTAATTAAATAACAATGCCTCGCAAAATTATTACGAAAGTCGCTTACGAATTAATTCTAAATTAATTCATTCGCCTGAATTAAAATCTAATTTTAATTCCGCGTTGAAATCTAATTTCATTTAATATATCAAATATATTATTTAATCAATTAATTCCAAATTAATTGTTCTCTCTCTACAATTCGAATTTTATCCCAGAAAAATTCTTGCCGTAATTAATCCTATATTAATTTTTTTCTCTCTCATAATTAATCCCAAATTAATTCTGTTGGAGTCAAACGTCATCGGTGAATCTTCGGGAAGCGATCCATGAGATCCCTAGATATGTTGGCAGAAAATCCGTTCGTCGGACTATTCGAACACGCGCGTACCTCGTACCATGGTCTTACCGATTTACAAGACATGGTTGGCTTCTAGCAAAGCATCGTGCCTACCCAATTCTCCAGAAATATTCTTTAAAGGAATATGTAATCTTTGTCAGGCGAAGTATACGTAGTATTGTGTATTACGATCCAGTATCAGATGTCACATGCTAGGCCGTGGACTGGAATTGTGTCTGTCCCGTACAAAGCATATATCGGATCACTAACAACTAGTCTCTATAATCGGATAATCATGACCTTGTCATATTATACCGATAGCTGCAGCATACAAGTGTTGGACAATTATGACCCATAGCATCACTAATTGTACAGATCATGGTGTGTTGGAAAAAATAACCAAGCCCCAAGATCAACAAGAGCAAACAAAATATATATAAATGAATGAACAATATTGAAGTATGGCGGAATCATACTCACAAAAATCGGAATGCGGATGCGTTGATGAAATGAAAACTTCTCCTTTGTGCAGTGATGAATTCGGCCAAGGTGGAAAGTGCAGCTCCAAGCTTTGTTTGATCCTCCCAAGCTCAAGGATTAGTTTCCCATAACACCTTTGTATGATCCCTTGAAGGTGCTAGCCTTTGTTGTGATTTTGAATGCACAACTTCTTCAAATCTTGCCACAAAAATTGAAGAAATTGAGAGCCCAAAACTGCATGTAATTTCGGCAATGTGAGAGAGAGAGGAGTTCAATGATTTTTGTTACAAAAAATCAATTTATATTTATGCCATAATATTTATTAAATTAATAATAAACTTATGACACAAATCATGCAATGGCTTAGAGTGTCAAACACTCAAACTCCATGCAAAACCATTGAGTGTATTGTACACTATCACCATGCAATGTATTAACAATTAAATAATGCATAAAATGACATGTGTCATGTGGGCCCCACACGTTTCCAAATGAAAGTGGGCCCACGCACACTCACGCGTTCGGGTTCGATATTTCCGAAATACCGAACTTACGTCGCGACGTTAATTAAATCGAATTTAAATAAATAATTGCGCCTAGCGAAATTATTATTTACGTCGCTAACGAATTAATTCTAAATTAACTCGTTTGCTCGAATTAAAATCTAATTTTAATTTCGCGTCAAAATCGAATTTCGATTATTATATCGAATATAATAATTTTACGATTAATTCCAAATTAATCGTTCTCTCTCTTGTATAGTACTTTATCCAAGATAAAGTCTCTCCGTAATTAATCCAAGATTAATTGAGTTTGAATCATACGTCATTGGTGAATCTTCGGGAAGCGACCCAAGAGATCTCCGGATATGTTGGCAGTAAATACGGTCGTCGGATTATCCGAACACGTACGTACCTCGTACTACGTTTTTACCGATTCACAAGACAAGGTTGGCTTCTAGCAAAGCGCCATGCCTACCCAATTCTCCAGAAATATTCTTATAGGAATATAAGATCTATATCAAGCGTAGTATACCGTAGTATTGCGTATATCAAAACCAGTATCGGATGATCACATGTTAGGCCTTGGGCTGGAAATGTGTCTGCCCCGTACGAAACATATATCGGACATCAAGCAACTAGTCTCTTTAAATCGGACAATCCTGACCTGGTCATATTGTCCCGACGGTTGCAACCTTTTATAGAGTACTAGTTCTGTGTCCTGCGTGATCATCACCTCCATATGTCTGAAGTGATACTTCCATCTCGACATCACATCCAGTACACTACGATTCTCGATAAACCCAGAAGAGGTGTACACAGAACCGGTTAAGGTCCCCAACCACCAAAACCAAAGTTTACCGATTGTCGCAAGTACTAGCGATGCAAGTCTCAGGTTAAGACCATATACACCTACCCTGATGCGGCCTCCCATAGACACGCAGACATACTACCAATGGGATTCCGCGGGGTCTATCCAGAGCGAAGCTGTTTTCGTACCATCGGTAAAACACAACCTCCTATCGCACTTGCATAAGTATCCTATACTTAAATATATGAGAACTATGCTGTTGTGCCCTCACAACATGCACAAATGCAATACTAGTCTATTCCGCATTATCGATGTCCGATCTCGATAATACTCCTACTAGGGATATTTAATGATTAAACCTTTATGGATTGATACTGTCTCATATCATCTCAATCCAGTATTAATCATATGGACTTTCGCCATTTATATATCAAAGTAAATAATATTACAAAACGGCAAAAGGCAATTTCATTATCACATAGTTAATTTTGTACAATAATACAATATCATTTACAAACAGTGACGCTATGGGACATAATGTCTAACATGGTGTTGTTGTACAAATTAACTATGTGACAAAGGAAATTGCCCTTTTATCATTTGTAATTAGATTACCAAGATATATAAATGATAGAAGGTCCTTATGATTAGTTCCGGATTGAGATGATATGAGACAGTATCAATCAATGAAGGTTTAATCATTAAATATCCCTAATCAGAGTATTATCGAGATTAGACATTGATAATAAGTAAAAGACTAGTATTACACTTGTGCGCGTTGTGGGACCATAACATCATAGTTCTCATATATTTGGGTATAGGATACTAATAGAAGGTTGTGTTTACCGATGGTATGGGAAAAACTTCGTTCTGGATAGACTCCTCAGAATTCCATTGGTAGTATGACTATGTGTCTATGCAAGTCCGTATCAGGGTAGGTGTATTTGTTCTTAACCTGATACTTGCACCGCTAATACTTGCGACAATCAATATACTTTGGTTTTGGTCGTCCATGGCTTTAACAGGTTCTGAGTACGCCTATTCTAAGTATATTGAGAATCGTAGTGTATTGGGTGTGATGTCAAGACGGAAGTATCACTCCAGTCATAGTGGAGATGATGATCACGTAGGATACGGAACTGGTGCTTTTTTATGCTGCAGCTATCGGGATATTATGACTAGGTCATTTTTATCCGATTATAGAGACTAGTTACCAGAGATCCGATATGTGCTTCGTACGGGGCAGACACAATTCCAGCCCCAGGCCTTGCACGTAACATCCGATACTGGATCGCAATACGCAATACGCAATACTACGTATACTACGCTTGATATAGATCACATATTCCTTTAAGAATATTTCTGGAGAATTAGGTAGGCACGGTGCTTTGCTAGAAGCCAACCATGTCTTGTAAATCGGTAAAAACGTAGTACTAGGTACGTACGTGTTCGGATAGTCCGACGACCGGATTAACTACCAACATATCCGGGGATCTCATGGGTCGCTTCCCGAAGATTCACCGATGACGTATGACTCGCACTTTATTAATCTGGGATTAATTATAAGAGAGAGAAACTTAATCTGGGATTAATTACAGAGATATTTTATCTGGGATAAAATATTAATTAAAGAGAGAGAACTATTAATTTGGAATTATTCGATAAAATAATATATTCGATATATTTTACGAAATTGGATTTCGACGCGGAATTAAAATTAGATTTTAATTCGGGCGAACGAGTTAATTTAGAACTAATTCGTTAGCGACGTGAATAGTAATTTTGCTAGGCAAAATTATTTAATTGAATTTGATTTAATTACGTCGCAACAGAAAATTCGTTAATTCAGAATTAGCGAACCCGAGCCCGGGAGTGTTTGCGGGCCCACTCACATTTCAAATTCAAGTGCGGCCCACAAGTCACATCTAGCGTCAAATCATTAGTCACTTTGATTGATATGATGTCTAGTCACTTTGAGTTATGTGATGTCTTGTCACTTTTGATGTGAATAGTGATGGTGGTGGTTGGAAGGCATTAATTGCCTTTTGGCTCCAAATATTGGTTGACCTTTTTGAAAGGCAAATACCAAATTTTTGGTAAAGGTTTATTATTGATTTTGGAAATCAATACTAACACACAACACACTTGCCCTTCTCTCTCTCCACTCATGGTTTGGAACCATTTTCCCTCATCTCCCTCTCTCGGCTTTGAAGCCATTTTCTTCTCCAAAATTCTGCCATTGCCGAATTTTACAAGAAGGAATGGAAGATTTGTGGCAAATCTATCCAATGCTAGCACATGAAGAGTCATCCAAGGTGATAGGGAAACATACTTATGAGCATGTAATCACCATTTGCAAAGCTTGGAGCTTGGAGTACAGTTGGAGGGATGACCGAAAATCACAAGGAGCTAAAAATGGAGAAAGCCGAGAGCTTCATCAAGGGAGCAAAGGTCTTGTGTTCCTCGCATCGCATAACCGATCAATGTAAGTATGATTCCGCCATGCTTCTTTGTTATATTCGTACATGGTTTTATGCTTGAAATCGATCTTGGGACTAACTAGAAACCCAACAATGGTATCTTGAGCCATTTTTTAGCATGAAATTGAAATTAGGGTAAAATTGGGTAAAAATGATTTGAGCACGTTTTGATGAAAATGATTGTTGATATATGCTTGAATGATGATAACATGGTGTTATGCATGATCAATTTGATGAAAATTGGATTGGATCAATTTTTCCCCAAATTTGAGGCTTGGCCGAAAATTGAGTGTTGCCCTTAGTCATGGTGATTTTTGATTTTGATCATTGGATGAGTTGAAATCATTTGGGAAATATTGATTTAGGATTTAATTGGATTGAATTCGGAATCGGACATGAAAAACCCTAAATTGCCGTGAGTGATAGCATGGAAAATGATATGATTTTTTGATTCAATTGTGTTGTACATAAGTTGATGATGATAAGCATATTTAATTGAGTAAATTGGTATTTTGGAAATATTAATTTGACTAATTAATTATGGCTATACACTTTAGGTTAATTAAATTAAGAAATTTGAAATTTTGGTAATTTAATTAATTGGGCCAAATTTGGAATTGGGTTTGTTATGTTGTATTTGGGCTTAATGGGCTTGGTTGGGCCAAGTTTGGTTTAGGCTAATTGGTTGGATTCAATTGGGCCCAAAACCATATCCATAAAGTCCAAATATAACTAAATGGACCTTTAATTTTAATTGGGCCTAATGGGCCTAAATTGGTTTCTTGGCAAATAAGGGTGATTCCTTAAATTGGCTTTGGTATTTGGGTTTGACCCATATTGACCAAAAGTCCATGCCTTAAGAAATTAATTGAAAGCCCATTGGACTTTAATTAAATTGCCATTGGATGTTAATTGGGCTTTGAGACCCGTAACGATTAGGTTGGAATCTAAGTCGTAAAGGCACATTAAAAGTGTAATTATTTAATATAGAAATAGTATAAATACAAATTAAATTTTATTTATATTGTAGTTTAATATAATTCAAGAATTAGTACTTTGAGTACTTATTCGTAAAAGAGTTTGACTCGCGCAAAATCAAATCGTTGTTTGAACATTGGATGGTTATTAATTTTCAGATTAATTAATTGGATTAGATTGATGATAACATGCTTTGTGTGAATACATGGATGCGATGTATGAATATGTATATCGGATGGATATTAGATGGGTGAGAGCAATTTTGGAAATTGTTGTAATAAATTTAGAATTTATTAAATTGGACCTGCGTGTCCAGCCTATTACCTCTTGACTCTGTGTATTTCTCTTCTCACTATTCCCTCAATGTAAATGAGGTTTCTTTAGAAGTGTTATGTAACGGGGTAGAACTAATACTTGTGCTAGCGGGAGAGGAGACAGAGAGGAAAGGAAAGATTTATTCTAGGAACAATGTGTTAAGTATCCATCTGCAATTATTATTAAATTTATTTACGCGCCTTATTATGTATTTAGAAT
>SKCR01010328.1:0-22470 GCA_019454045.1 Zanthoxylum bungeanum | reverse complement strand
ATGTACTAGAAAATACGGATCCGGTTTTGATTGTTCATGTATGAATAAAATAATTTTTTTTACTGAACACGATTTCCGCTGCGCATGAACTTTGAAACCAACATTTTACTCATCACATTGTAGTGAAAACTTGTGGTGAATTGTCATTGTATCCCGGAGGTCGAAGCCAACTTTTATAGCCTTGTTACACCGGGTATTTCCTTGTGGCCGGAAATACAACCTTAAATACGATTCAAATTTGAGAAGTCAACTACTGTTGGATGCGTTCAATTGCGAATTGTTGGTTCAGTTCAGGTTGCAGGTTCATTTCTATTTTTTTAATATTGATATTTATTTTGTTTCTTTAAATGGCTAATGAGTTGGGAACTTTTAGTATATGCTAGATCTCTATATTAGTTATTTACTAAGGGAACTAATCCTTTTTCATTGGATAAAGAGAAGTAGCAGGTCATCATACTAAAGTCAGAATAAATGTTTATCCATTTTCATTCTAATATGAGCTTGCAGGCTCATTTATTTCTTTATTTTTCTTAATTATTATTTTTTTGAGCTTGCGTGCTCATCATTGGTTTTAGATCAGTTGTTTTCTTACAATTCTTATGGTCGTATCCTGTAACAAATATGAACATTGTTGTCTCATCATCGTCATCATCAATGGCCGCTGCTATATCTACCGTCAAGAATATTCTTGATATACCGAAGATAGATCATTTCAACGATGACCATTTCAAGCATTGGCAAGAATTTGTTTTTGACATTCTAGATATACACAATCTAGCCGATTACCTCACTGTATCACCCCCGAAAAAGCTTGTGAGAATTATGATAAGAAATTAGAAATCTGGACTGCTAATAATAAGAAGGAATAAATGAACTTAGAAGAGGTAATTATACATGTCAGGATTGAGGAACAAAATAAAATCAGAGATGAGACTAAAAAGGCTAAGGAATTACGATCCAAAGCTAATTTGGGTGAAAACAAACCTCAGACAAAAGAAAAAATAATCCTAATAAGAAATTTTTGAACAAGGGAAAAAAACTCATTGATAAAAAGAAAGGACATTATTTTATTTGTGGAAAAATTGGACACTATGCCTACTAACATAGAGATAAAGCTAAGAGAAAAGACAACAAAAACACTCTTAAATCCAACCTGGCTGAATGAGATGATATTATTGTTGTTGTGGTTATCTCCGAAGTGAACATGGTTGTTGGAAGCAAAGATTAGCTAATTGATTCTGGAACCACCAAGCATATTTTTGGTGACAGAAACTCATTCTTTGATTATACTCCAATGAGGGAATGAGAAGAATTTATTTTCCTTGGTGATTCCCAATCTACACCAGTTATGGGAAAGAGAAAAGTTCTTCTCAAACTTACCTCTGGGAAAACCCTCTTACTGAGTAATATTCTACTTGTTCCAAAATTCGAGATAATTTTGTCTATGTTTTTGTGTTGGGCAAAGGCAAGGTCAAAGTGTCATTTGAGGGTTATAAAATTGTAATGACAAAAAAAATGAGATATTTGTTGGGAAGAGATATTATTCTGGTGAGCTTTTCAATCTTAGTGTACTCAATATTATTAATTATGTGAATGTTTTTTTCTACTTATATTATTGACTCTATTAATGTTTCTTTTTCTGCTTATATTATTAACTCTATTACATTGTGGCATGGTAGACTTGGTCATGTGAATTTTTTCTTATATTAGGAAAATTAGATAACTTGGTTTACTGTCTAAATTGAGCTTGTCAAATGACAAATGTGATGTGTGAATAGAATATAAATCCACAAAGAAGACATGTAAACTAGTTCTAAATAGAGAAACTGAACTTCTCAGTTTAATTCACAGTGACTTTGGTGATTTAAAACAAACCATGACTAGAGGGGGTAAAAGGTATTATATTGCCTTTATTGATGATTTCTCAAGATATACGAATATATATATATATATATATTAAGAAATAAAGATGAGGTTGGTGAAAAGTTATTAATATATAAGAATAAAGTTGAAAATCAACTTAATAAAAGAATCAAAAGATTAAGAACTGATAGAGGATAAGTAAAAGAATGAGAACAATTGCTAGTTTTGGTGACGAATTTTATGCTTTGTTGACGATGATCCTCAAACTTTTAAGAAAGTTATGACTTCTCGTGATGCACCCATGTGGAGAGAGGAAATCAATAGTGAGTTAGACTCTATCATGAGCAATCATGTATGAGAGTTGATTAATTTGCCTCCGGGTACAAAACCTATTGGGTGCAAATGGATTTTTAAAAGAAAATTAAAAGCTGACAGATCGATTGAGAAATACAAGGCAAGATTAGTTTCCAAATGATTCTCACAAAAGAAAGATAGATTACTTTGATACTTATGCTCACGTGACACGAATTGCATCCATTAGAGTTTTGGTTGCACTAGCTGCAATCCATAGCTTAAATACATTCATCAAATGGATGTAAAAACTGCATTTTTGAATGGAGACCTAAATGAAGAAATTTTTGTGAGTAAACCGAAAGGTTGTTTAGTTTCAGGTCTTGAACATAAGGTATGCAAATTGGTTAAGTTATTATATGACTTAAAACAAGCACCAAAACAGTGACATGAGAAATTTGATTGAAATATTAATATCTAATGGATTTGTGATCAATGATTCAGATAAGAGTATCTATTTTAAATCTTTTGATATTAATACTTATGTAATCATCTGTCTTTATGTTGATGACATGTTTATCTTGAGTCCCAACTTGGGAACGATAAATGAGACTAAAATGATGCTTGCTTCTAACTTCGATATGCAGGATATGAGAGAACCAAATGTTATATTAGGAATTAAAATCACTAAGACTAGTGATGGTTTCATGTTAGCACAAGAACACTATGTTGAGAAAATGTTGAAAAGGTTTGGGTATTATGAAAGCAAGCTCGTCTCTACACCGTCTGATGCAAATACCCACCTTAAGAAGAATTTAGGATATAGTATTGATCAAACTAGATATGCCCAAATCATTAGACAGTGATACTATCTCCATAAGCCTTTTACATGAACATGCATAACGTGTTATAATCTATGAATGCACTATCTACTTATTGAATACATGTATGTCTTATATACATGTTCATACGAATTACATGAAACATGTTTAATACAACGTAACCTGTGCGTGTACACATCATTCAACCTCATAGCCTGCCATGACAAATATGCAAAATACAGACATATGATATCGTGTTCCTAATGACTGCAGCCGGTGTCCATATTCTCCAAAACTTATCCTCTGCATGCAGTGAATACATACAACACAAAACTGAAAGTGGTAGAGTAAGCTGTATGAACGACTTAGTAAGTGGACACTGCAAACAAAAGTAAAAACACAGTGTATATAACTTGTATAAATAATATAATTTCAATTAAATTATTGAAAGTATAAACTTACAAAGTCGTGGACATGTACCATGGATCGAGAATCATGAATCGTAGATCTTGGAACTTACACTGTAAATCATGTACTATTACCATAAACATGAAACATAAACTATAAACGTGAATGAAGCATGGTTAGTAACTTGAGATCATGAATTAACATCTGCAACATAAAATAAAACTATCAACATGACCCGAAAACTATATACGTGACTTGAATCCGTAAACTTGAACTGAAAATTGTACTCATGACTGTAACTGTAATACATGAACTCGTATACATGACTGAAAACTGTATACGTGATAACATGTTTGTAAACTGAAAACATAACTTGGAAACTATGAATATGAGTTGGAATTGTAACATGACTTGAAACTGTAAACATAATTTAAAAGCTACAAACATGATTGTAAGTACAATATGTAGACTACTTAACATGAACTTGTAAACCTGACTGAAATCTGTAACATGAATCGAAACTGGATCATGAATTGAAATCGTAAACATCAACTGATACTGTAAGCATGATATGAAAATGTAAATATGAAATAGCCGCAAACATGACGTATGTGTTGGACAATTATGACCCATAACGTCACTATTTGTAAAAGACATTGTGTTTTTTGTACAAATTAACTATGTGACAATAGAAATTGTATTTTATCATTTTGTAATTTGATTACTTAAATATATAAATGATAAAAGTCCTTATGATTAGTTCCGGATTATAAGATTTGAGACAATATCAATCCATAAAGGTTTAATCGTTAAATATCCCTAGTCGTAGTATTATCAAGACTGGACATCGATAATGCGAAATAGACTAGTATTGCACTTGTGCGTGTTATGAAAGTGTAACATCATAGTTCTCATATATTTAAGTATTGGATACTTATGCAAGTGTGATATGAGGTTGTGTTTTCCGATGGTACGGAAACAGCTTCACTATGGATAGACCCCACAGAATCCCATTGGTAGTATAACTATGTGTCTATGGGAATCTGCTTCAGGGTAGGTGTATTTGGTCTTAACCTGAGACTTGCATCGCTAGTACTTGCGACAATCAATACGCTTTGGTTTTGGTCATCCGGGACTTTAACAGGTTCTGTGTACGCCTTTTATGGGTTTATTGAGAATCGTAGTGTATTGGGTGTGATGTCAGGATGAAAATATCATTTCAGTCATATGGAGATGATGATCACGCAGGGATACAAAACTGATACTCTAATGTGTTGCAAACCATCGGGATAATATGACAAGGTCATGATTATCCGATTAAAAAGACTAGTTACTTGTGATCCGATATATGCTTCGTACGGGGCAGACACTATTCCAGCCTCAAGCCTTTCAAGTGACATCCGATACTGGATCGCAATACGCAATACTACGTATACTACGCCTGACAAAGATTAAATATTCGTTTAAGAATATTTCTGGAGAATTGGGTAGGAACGATGCTTTGCTAGAAGCCAACTATGTCTCGTAAATCGGTAAGAACATAGTACGTGGTACTCACGTGTTCGGATAGTCCGACGACCGGATTTACTGCCAACATATCCAGGGATCTCATGGGTCGCTTCCCAAAGATTCACCAATGATGTATGATTCGAACATAATTAATCTAGGATTAATTACGGAGAGATTTTATCTGGGATAAAATACTATTTGAAGAGAGAGAACGATTAATTTGGAATTAATCGATAAAATAATATATTCGATATATTAAATGAAATTAGATTTCAAAACGGAATTAAAATTAGATTTTAATTCGGGCAAACGAATTAATTTAGAATTAATTCACGAGCGACGTGAATAGTAATTTTGCTAAGCATAATTATTAAATTAAATTTGATTTAATTACGTCGCAACGGAAAATTCGTTAATTCGGAATTAACGAACCCGAGCCTATGAGTGTTTGCGGGCCCACTCAGATTTTGAATTCAAGTGGGGCCCACAAGTCACATCAAGTCACATTACTAGTCAATCATTTACCTTTATGGTGATGGAAGTTAGTGTAGGAATTGATGGAAACTTATTTTACACTCAAGTAGATAAAGTGATGGACTTTTACCAATTATTAGATTTTGGTATCTCATTTGATTTTTTGAATATCAAATATACAAGTCAACAAAAATCACTCTATCTTGCTCTCTCTCTTTCACGCCCATTGAGCAAAAGATTTCCTCTCCCATTTTTCCTCCTTGGCCGAATACTACTAAGGAAGAAAAGTGATTTTGTTGCAAAATCCCCATTGCTAGCATATCAAAGGAATCATTCAAGGTAATAGGGAAACCATTCCCAAGAGCTTGGAATCTCAAATCTCAAAGCTTGGATCTTGGATTCATCATTAAAAGAGGAGCTTGGAGGAACTTCTCAAAGCAAAATTTTTGTTCTACACACATCCTACATTCGATCGTTGTAAGTATATTTCCGATACACTTCTTCTTATATTCACATGATTTTATGCTTAAATTGATCTAGGGATGACCTTAGTAACCCAACAATGGTATTAGAGCCTATTTAAGCATGAAATTTGATTAGGGTTTATATACTAAAATTTGGGTATTTTTGATTTGAGCATGTTTTAATCAAATTGTTTGTTTAAGTATGCTTGTATGTTAATAACTTAGAGTTATGCATGATCAATTTTATGAAAAATTAATTGGATTAATTTTGCCCAAAATCTTAGGCTTGGCCGAAAGTTATAGTACCCTCGGTCATGATGATTTTTTTATTTTTTAGACCATTGGATGTGTTTAAAGACATGGATAAATTGATTTGTGATTTAATTGGATTGAAATCAAAATCGGATTTAAAAATCCCTAATTGCCGTGACCAACCTAGCATGTAAATGAATTGATTTTGTTTCAATAATGTTGGACATGTGTTGAAAATATTAATGCATGATTAATTAATTAAATTGATATTTTGGAAATGTTAATTTAGATAATTAATTAATGCAATACACTTTAATTAATTAAATTATGAAATTTAGAATATTAGAATTTAATTAATTGGGCTTAATTTGGAATTGGGCTAAAAATGTTGTATTTGGGCCTAATGGACTTGGTTGGGCCAAGTTGGTTTAGGACAATTAGATTGGATCCAAATTGGGCCTAAACCATTCCATTAAGTCCAAATATAACAAATAGGTCTTTAACATTTAATTGGACCTAATGGGCCAAAATTGATTTCTTGGCAAATATTAAGTGTTTTCCTTCCATTGAATGATTCATTCTCAAGATCCAAGATTGGCATTGGTTTGTTGGCCAAAGTCAAGACCTTTGTCCATCGCGGATGTGTTTGAATCATGAAGGCTTTGTTCCATATCGTATGTCTTGTCCAAGTTGTGATTTGTTTGCCAAAGTCAAGATCACTTCTTGTCCATCGACATGGATTACGAAGCTTTCCAAAGTCAATAGGTCCCGCTTAACTGGAATCATTAAGCTTGTTGAGCCAAAGCCAAGGCTTAGTTGATTCAGAGGAAAAAAGGTTAGGAAAATATATTGGATATATTGACATATATATTGTATATATATTTCGGACTTGAAGGTCTACCTACCGGATCTAGGAATTGGATGAGATCCAATTAATCTTATAGATCTACGTAGTTAACTATCATACAGCTTGTTGGCCAAAGTCAAGGTTGTGTGTTATTTAACGGGATCCTAGCCCACTAGGAAACTAGGTTTCCCGAGTACTCAACAGAGGGTTAGAGGCTCGCCAAAAAATAGTGGGAGGCCAGTATTGAATTTGCAATTTCGTTCAATTACTTGGCTTTATGCGCTTTCAAAATATTTTCATCAATTATATTTATTAGTTGGACTAATATTTTATTATTTTTCTTGTAACTGTTAGACTGTACCCATACATCGTTAATTGAATAGTTTAACTATTGCAATTAAGATGACAGAAAAGTTGAGCATTAGAGATATTATCATGGGCGACAATGTCTTTAATGGCGCGAACTTTCAAGACTGGGACATGAATCTCAGGATTGTCCTGGGATCCGAGAAGTTGCTCTACACTATAGAGAGACCTCTTGGGCCTAAGCGGAGATCTGATCAGATAGTTGAGCTAAAGCTTTGGAAGACTCATAGCGATGACAACTTCACTGCTCAATCTATAATGCTTGCTGCTATGACTCAACAATTCCGTCGTCAGAACAAGGGATTGGATCCCTATCAGATGATGGCGAAGTTGCATGATCTTCATCGATCTAATCTTAGATCGCAGAGATATGAGTTGCAGACAAAGCTCTTTCACGCTCGCATGTCAGAGGGTACATATGTCGAGCACAATTTGTCACAGATGATTGCTGACATTGAACAGTTGGGACAACTGGGCATAGTCTTCGAGGCTGAGACTTCTATAGATTTGATCTTACAGTCTCTCCCCGACAACTGGAGTGGGTTAATCATGAACTACAATATGATGAACCAAGCCCAAACTCATGGAGAGTTGATTTCAACACTGCGTGAAGCAGAAAAAGAGCTCCTAAATGGCAAGAAGCGCGAGGCGCACTTTGCTTCAACATCTCAGTCTTCGAGGGCTTGGCCTAAAGCGACTGGTGGTGTAAAGAAGAAGAAGAAGAAAGACAAGGCCAAATCGTCAAAAACTTCTGGGAAGGGTAATGATAAATCCCAAGATGTATGTCTGCAGTGCGGGAAGTGGGGTCACTGGAAGCATGACTGCCGCGAGTACAAGCCACACATGAAGAAAATCAAAGCGGGCAAGACACCGGCTTCAGGTATGTTTGTTATAGAAATAAACATGTCTACTACTAGTTTTAAAAATTGGATTTTTGATTCTGGTTGTGGTACTCATATATGTACTGATGTGCAGGATCTGCAAATTAGCAGGAGACTAGCCTCAGGAGAGATTGACCTCCGCGTTGGAAATGGGACACGAGTCATCGTTTTGGCCGTTGGCACTTTTGTTTTGGAACTGCCATCAGGGCATGTACTTAAACTTACAGACTGTTATTATGTACCTAGTTTGACTAGGAATAATATTTCTGTATCTATGTTAGCCCAATGTGGCTATACTTTTGTATTTAGAAACACTGGGTGTTTTATGTATAAAAATGATATGAAGATTTGCACTGCTGATGTAAATAATGGTCTTTATATTTTGAATATAAATCAATCTCAAACATATAATGTAACAAACAAAAGGCTTAAAGTAAGTAAAAAAGATGAAACTTATATGTGGCATTGTCGTCTGGGACACATTAGTAAGACACAGATATCCACACTTTCGAAGAGTGGATACTTGGACGGATTTGATCCAAATTCATATGACGTCTCCGAATCTTGTTTATTAGGCAAAATGCCTAAATCACCTTTTAGCGGTAAATATGCACATGCCACCGAACTGTTAGCCCTCGTTCAAAGTGACGTTTGTGGGCCCATGTCTAGCCAGGCTTGAGGTGGATATGAATACTTCGTAACCTTTATGGATGATGCATCGCATTATGGTTATGTGTATCTTATGAGACACAAGTCGGAAACCTTTGAGAAATTCAAAGAGTTTCGACACGAAGTAGAAAAATAGACCAGCAAAAGTATTAAGACATTACGGTTGGACCGTGGTGGCGAATACTTAAGCAATGCATTTCTTGATTACTTGAAAGAATATGGTATTCTTTCACAGTGGACTCCTCCCGGAACACCGCAATTAAACGGTGTGTCCGAACGGAGAAACCGAACTTTGTTAGACATGGTAAGGTCTATGATGAGTCGCACAGAGCTACCTATTTCCTTCTGGGGATATGCATTGAACAGTGCAATACTTATTTTGAATAAGGTTCCGTCAAAGTATGTTCAACAGACTCCGTATGAAATATGGACAGGAAAGAAACCGGGTTTCTCATTCCTGAAGATTTGGGGATGCTGGTCATATGTCAAACGTTTGGAATGTACCAAACTTGAACCCAAATCGGATAAATGCCTATTTGTAGGATATCCTAGGGAAACCAAAAGATATTACTTCTATCACCCACAAGAGAACAAAATATTTGTTGCTCTACATGCGGTTTTCCTTGAGAAGGAATTCCTAAATGCAGTGGTAAGTGGTAGGAAAGTAGAACTCGATGAAAATCGGAGTGATACTGTTCCTGGCATAAAATCCTTAACGGAACATGAACAGTTCATTAGTGATGAAACTATACCACAATCTTTGAATACACAAGAACCGCGTAGGTCGGAGAGAGTCAGAAAATAACCTGAGAGGTATGGGTTTCTGATCTCGACTCATGTAGATATTAATCTTATTGAGGATAACGAACCGGCTACGTATAAGGAAGGAATACAAGATATCGATTCCACTTTATGGCAAGAGGCCATGAAGTCCGAAATGGATTCCATGTACACCAACCAAGTTTGGACACTGGTTGATGCACCCGAAGGCGTAAAGCCTATTGGTTACAAATGGGTCTTCAAGAAGAAGACCGACATGGAAGGCAACGTATAAACGTACAAAACTAGGCTTGTAGCGAAAGGGTATCATCAACAACATGGTGTCGATTAAGATGAAACTTTTTCACCCGTTGCTATGATAAAATCCATTCGAATAATACTTGCTATTGCTGCATATTTCGATTACTAGATATGGCAGATGGACGTCAAAACCGATTTTCTTAACGAAAACCTTTTGGAGGATGTTTATATGCAATATCCTGACGATTTTGTCGTACCTAGACTTGAAAACAAGGTTTGTAAGTTAAATCGATCCATTTATGGATTGAAGCAAACATCACATTCTTAGAACCAACGTTTTTATGAGATCATAAAAGAATATGATTTCGTTCAAAATGAGGATGATCCTTGTGTATATAAGAAGGTTAGTGGGAGCGCACTGACATTCATTATCCTTTACGTTGATGATGTATTGCTTATTGGCAATGACATTCCCATGCTACAATTGGTGAAAGCTTGGCTTTCATTAAAATTCTCCATGAAGGATCTGGGAGAAGCAGCCTTTATTCTAGGAATAAAGATCTACCGGGATAGATCTAGAAAGCTGCTTGGACTCTCCTAGAGCACGTACATTGACAAAGTGTTGAAGAGATTCAACATGGATCAGTCCAAGAGGGGACTGTTGCCAGTATCACATGACGCCACTCTATCTAAGGACATGTGTCCTAAAACTTAAGATGAGAGAGACAACATGAGTCGGATCTTGTTCGCTTCGGCAGTCGGATCGATCATGTATGCCATGATATGTACGCGATCTGATGTCTCATATGCTTTGAGCATGTGTAGTCGCTATCAGGCCGATCCAGGTGATGGTCACTGGATGGCGGTTAAGAATATCCTTAAGTATCTTAGACGAACTAAGGATGATTTCTTAATCTATGGAGATGGAGAACTTGAGGTAACTGGGTATACCGATGCAAGTTTCCAAACCGATAAAGATGACTGTAAGTCGCAATCTGGATACATATTTTGTTTGAATAACGGAGCAGTAAGCTGGAAATCTTAAAAGCAAGAGACTGTTGCCGATTCAACAACAGAAGCAGAGTACATTGTTTACAGTATCGATTTTCAGTTTACAGACATGTTTACAGTTTACGTTGTACAGTCAAGTCATGTTATCAGATTCACAGTTGTAGTTCATGTGTATAGTTATAGTTTTCAGTTCATACTTACATGTTATAATTTCAAGTCATGTTTATAATTTACAATCATATCATTATGTGTATAAATTAAGTCACATCTACAGTTTCAAGTCATGTTGGCGTTGTCAAATCAAGTTGATGTTTTCAAGTCACGTTGACTTTTTCAATTTATGTCACAGCTTTTGGGTTATGACATATTTCTCAGTTTTTATATTTACAGATTACGGTCATGTTATCATATTTTGGTTCTCAAATCATGTTACATTTTACAAACATATTATAGATTTTCAATTCATTTTATAATTTTAAAGCCAGGTTTACGGTCAGCAATCGTATTATCATGTTCATAGTCATACTGTTGGGTTTCTCAGGTCATCCCAAGATCAATTTAAGCATACAATCATGTGAATACAAGAAGAAGTATAGCGGAAATATACTTACAACGATCTGATGTAGGATGTGTGTAGAACAAATTTTGCTTTGAGAAGTTCCTCCAAGCTCCTCTTTGAATAATGAATCCAAGCTCCAAGCTTTGAAATTTGAGATTCCAAGCTCTTGGGAATGGTTTCCCGATCACCTTGAATAATTCATTTGATGTGCTAGCAATGGGAATTTTGCAATAAAATCACCTTTCTTCCTTAGTAGTATTCGGCCAAGGAGGAAAAATGGGAGAGGAATTTTTTTGCTCAATGGGCGTGAAAGAGAGAGAGCAAGATAAAATGATTTTTGTTGACTTGTATATTTGATATTCAAAAAATCAAATGATATACCAAAATCTAATAATTGGTAAAAGTCAATCACCTTATCTACTTGAGTGTAAAACAAGTTTCCATCAATTCCTACACTAACTTCCATCACCATAAAGGTAAATGATTGACTAGTGATGTGACTTGATATGACTTGTGGGCCCCACTGGAATTCAAAATACGAGTGGGCCCGCAAACACTCCCGGGCTCGGGTTCGTTAATTCTGAATTAACGAATTTTTCGTTGCGACGTAATTAAATCAAATTTAATTAAATAATTATGTCTAGTAAAATTACTATTCACGTCGCTCGTGAATTAATTCTAAATTAATTCGTTTGCCCGAATTAAAATCTAATTTTAATTCCGTTATGAAATCTAATTTCATTTAATATATCGAATATATTATTTTATCGATTAATTCCAAATTAATCGTTCTCTGTCTTCAAACAGTATTTTATCCAAGATAAAATCTCTCCGTAATTAATCCTAGATTAATTATGTTCGAATCATACGTCATCGGTGAATCTTCGGGAAGCGACCCATGAGATCCCTGGATATGTTGGCAGTAAATCCGGTCGTCGGACTATCCAAACACGTGAGTACCACGTACTACGTTCTTACCGATTTACGAGACATGGTTGGCTTCTAGCAAAGCACCGTGCCTACCCAATTCTCCAGAAATATTCTTAAACGAATATTTAATCTTTGTCAGGCGTAGTATACGTATTATTGCATATTGTGATCCAGTATCGGATGTCACATGCAAGGCCTAGGGCTGGAATAGTGTCTGTCCTGTACGAAGCATATATCGGATCACAAGCAACTAATCTCTTTAATAGGATAATCATGACCTTGTCATATTATCCCGATGGTTGCAACACATTACAGTATCAGTTCTGTATCCCTGCGTGATCATCATCTTCATATGACTGAAGTGATACTTCCATCTTCACATCACACCCAATACACTACGATTCTCAATAAACCCAGAAGAGGCGTACACAGAACCTGTTAAAGTCCCGGACGACCAAAACCAAAGCGTATTGATTGTCGCAAGTACTAGCAATGCAAGTCTCAGGTTAAGACCAAATACACCTACCTTGAAGCAGATTCACATAGACACATAGTCATACTACCAATGGGATTCCGAGGGGTCTATCCAGAGCGAAGATGTTTCCGTACCATCGGTAAACACAACCTCCTATCACACTTGCATAAGTATCCAATACTTAAATATATGAGAACTATGCTGTTACGCTTCCATAACACGCACAAATGCAATACTAATCTATTCCGTATTATCGATGTCCAGTCTCGATAATACTACGACTAGGGATATTTAACGATTAAACCTTTATAGATTGATATTGTCTCATATCTTAAAATCTGGAACTAATCATAAGGACTTTTATCATTTATATATTTAAGTAATCAAATTACAAAATGATAAAATGTAATTTCCATTGTCACATAGTTAATTTGTACAAAAACCACAATGTCTTTTACAAATAGTGACGCTATAGGTCATAATTGTCCAACAATCTCCCATTGGCCTATAGCCAGTCACTCAAGCATCTAACACCTGAACTATGTACATGTCGCTCAAACTTTTGCTGAGGAATAGCTTTCGTCAGCGGATCTGCTATGTTGTCCTCTGATGTGACCTTCTCGATCTTCACATTGCCACGATGTATGATCTCATGAATCAGATGGAAACGTAAAAAAACATGCTTGGATCGTTGATGAGACCGCGGTTCCTTAGCCTGCGCTATAGCCCCGTTATTGTCACAATACAATGGAACGGGCTCAGCTGCTAACGGAACTACTTCTAATCCAATTACGGGCTCAGATTATGATTCAGTTTTTAGTTCATGTTTAAACAAAGTACCCTATTATTTTGCTGTCTATGGATTATTTATATTTCTAACTTCAAACTTAAATCCTATTGTGTATGAAACTCATATACTAAGCTTGAAGGCACATAAGTAATAAAGGATAAATATGATAATTAATAATATGCGATTTTAAATCAAAATAATTAATAAATGAATACTGTATCATTTATTTCAAATGAATAGTTTCGTTTACACATTACATGAAGCTCTAAGGCATATATCCCAATACTATCCAATGCAATGAACTTGATTTCATTGTTGATCTGACAATCACGGTTTATTTAGTGTATTTCCACGATATAACTACATTTGCCAAAGTAAACACATAACCACTTGTATACTTTGAGTCTTTCACATTAGATATCCATTCTACATCATTGTATCCTTCAAGTACAGCCGGATATCCAGTATAGTGCAATCCATAATCACGAGTAAATATGAGGTATCTGAGTACTCTCACTATAGTTTTCCAATGGTCAGCACCTGGATTACTCGTATATCTGCTGAGTTTATTCACTAAATACGTTAAGTCTGGTCTTGTATAACTGGTTAAATACATTAGACTTCCTATAATCCTCGATTATTCTACTTGAGAAATTTATTCTTCTATATTTTTAGATAGATGTACATTCATATCTAAAGGAATTTTTGTCACAATAAAATAACATTTGTTAAATTTATCAAGAATTTTCTCCATATAATGAGATTGCCTAAGAATGATATCATTAGTAGTTCTTGAAATTTTAATTCCTAAAATAACATCCATTTTGCCCATGTCTTTCACGTCAAATTTTGATTTTAATAAATTCTTGACATATTTAACCATTATATTATCACTCTCAACAATGAGCATGTCATCAACGTATAAACATAGAATAACATATCTGTTTTCTATCTCTTTAACATATACACATTTGTCACATTCGTTGATTTTAAAACCATTTGTCATCATCTTATGATCAAACTTTTCATGTCATTGTTTCAGTGCTTGCTTCAAGCCATATAATGACTTTACCAATTTACAAAATTTATTCTCTTGTCTTAGAGATATAAAGCCTTCAGGCTGTTCCATATACATTTCTTCATGTAATTCACCATTCAAAAAAGCATGTTTTCACATCCTTTTGAAGAATTTCTATCTTTCGCATAGCTGCAATTGCTATTATCATCATAATATAATTTATTTTCATTATCAAAGAATAAATATCAAAGTAATCAAGGCATTCTTGTTGCTTATAACCCTTAATTACAAGTCTAGCCTTGTACTTATCAATTAAGCCATCATCTTTCATTTTCCTCTTGAAATTACATTTGGACTCTAAAGGTTTACATCTTAGAGGAAGATCTACTAACTCCCAGTTATGATTTTATAAAATAGATTCATCTTCACTGTAAATGGCTTCTTTCCACAAAGTGCCTTCTAGTGAACTCATAGCTTCCTTGAAGCTATGAGGATCACTTTCTTGTAAATAGGTTAGAAAATCTAGACCAAAAGATTTTTCTATTTTAGACCTTTTTCTTCCTCTAAGTTCATCCTCAATTTCTTATTATTCTAGATCCTGACTATTTTCATTCATAGTCTAATGTGTTTGTTTAGATGAACTTGGCTCTTCTATGACTTTACAAGGAAATACATATTCAAAGAACAACGTATTTCTTGATTCCATTATCATGTTCTTGTGTTTGTCTGGGATTTTAGACTCATGCACAAGGAAGATATACATTACTGTTATGTGTCTAACCGATGAAAATACAATCAATTATCTTAGGTCCAAATTTCACCATCTTAGGTGGAGGAATAACCACCTTAGCAAGATATCCCAACACCAAGAATTTGTAAGAAGGTACTCTACATTCTATAAACCGGATAGATATGTCATGATATTTTCCTGTTAAAGCTTGCAATTTTTCAGCGAGATGTGATGCATCTAGCAGCAAAATAAGAGATAGGGTCAATAAAGTAGCAGAGACAGAAGCTGTAGAACACATGAAAATATCCTGATATATCCGGTCATACAAACAAACAATACTGGCCAGACAGTAAGAGATGTCTGGCCAGACATGAAAATTTTGGGGACAGACTTCACAAAATGTCTGACCGCATATATATCGTGATAATAAATCAACAGATGCATGAACTAAAGGAAAGAAAAATAGAACTTATCGGGTCCATAAAAGAGCATGTGTGGTCGCCCAGAGCACAAAGTGTGTGGATAATGTCCCTATATTCAAGACCAAATGACTTTTAGCAAGTCGATATAAGAATGATGGTTTTGAATTTATGGTAACCAGTTAAACAGGAAACCAGAAAGAAGATCAAGTCTTTTGTTATTCTAGAAACACGATAGATATCCAACCAGACTTTAGGACATCCGATCAGAAGTCATTTGGTCTTGTGAGGACCACATCTCTACACTCCTTGCTCAGGGAGACCACGCATGCTCTTTCATGTACTTGGTATGTTCTATTTCCCTTTCCTTTATTTCGTGCATCTGTGGGTTTATTGTCGCAATATATATCTGGTCGGACGCTCTGTGAAGTCTGTCCCCAATTTTTCATGTATGACCAGACATCTCTTAATGTCGGGCCAATATTGTTTGTTTGTCCGGCCGTATATGTCTGGACACTTTCCTATGTATTTTAGCTTTTGTCCCTACTGCTTCATTGACCATATCTCTCCTTTTATAGCTAGATGCATCACGTCTGAAGGCCGGAAGTAGCCCCGGTAGCGTGAGAAAATGGTACAACGATCTCTCCACCGTCGTTAAGGCTCGGATTTTCGCAATAAGGTTTGAGTGTTTTATCATTTCTATTCTTGCTCGGGCAATGAAACATGACAAGAATGAGTTGCAAGCTTTAACAGAGAGGTGGGTGGATACCAACCATACTTTCCACATCCCATGCGAAGGCCACATGCTTGACTTTGATTATACCCTATACATTCCCACCATTTGGGCTAGCTATATCCAACGTCTGCTAGGCATTTTCCATAAGGTTTGTTCAGTTGTGGTTGCATATGGAGAATTGCTAAGCCATTGGCAGAGACAGGCTCCTGCCCATGTTGTTAGGATTGATCAATTAATGGTGTCATTTTTTCTTTATATGTTCGGTTTTACCCTTTTTACTGATGCAACTAATTTTGTGGATTTGTGCCTTCTTCCTCCACTCCGCGATCTTGATACTGTGCAAGAGTTGTACTGGGGTTTCCCTATACTAGCAGCTATCTATCAAGGTTTAGACCAATATTACCACGGTGGCTCATACGTCCAGAGCTACGGCTTTCTATTAGAGGTATGCACTACCACTTTTAGTCTTTTTTGACATTTTTGGGTTGATGACTAACCTTGGTTTGGTAGGTGTTTGGCCAGACCTGACTTACATGACCTGTAATGATACTAGAATGCTTGAGGTTCTATCTTTTTTCTCTTGTGTATATGCAATCTTTGATGCTTTCACCCATGAATACCACTGATGTAAGTATTCCCATCTGTTCATTTTCATTTTTCCTTATCTTGGATACTGATCGATCTTATGCTGCAGGTCCCCGTCGACATCTTGGACCATTGCCTCCGCCTAGGTCAAGCAACAAAGGTCGAGCTAAGTCAGCAAAACTTTTCCCATCGGGTACCTACAAATAAACGTTAGCGTGTATGCATGTATGTATGTATGTATGTATGCATGATTTCCTAATTTCTTTCTATGTTTCTAATTGCATCATCACGTTAGGGAGCTGGAAGGCAGATCATGGAGCATCGGTGACATTATGGTATGCCAATCCAACATTCTTCCCTTACACAGACCGCTTCTAAGTGGTGGGAGTTTCATACAAAAAGGCTAAATAATCAAGATGTGCCATGAGAGCCTGAGCCCGCGCCTAAGGATGATGAGTATGAGGATGAAGGAGCCGACGATGGGGAATCTTCAGAACAATGGATTGTTCTTTCCTTTGTTTTGTTCTATTGTTAAAAAACTCATTTTGTATGGACTTTATTGTGTAATGAAAATACCGTTACATTCATTCTTGTATTAATCATCATTTTCTACAATGCATCTCATTAGTATAAAATCGACTACAAGTCTTTGGCCTTAAATCCAGTCGTATATTGGTGGAACCGGCCAGATTTCTCGAATATGTCTTGCCAGCGATTGATTGAAAGTCTGGCCGGACTTCTCACGACATCCCAACGGTAGTAGGGTTCCTCCCATGGTTAGGAATCTAATCCTTACGTGGTTTTCTTCCAAATTTTATATATAGGCTTCAATCTTTTGTGTTTTGACTGCACCAATTCCTCTCTTTTTCCCTCATTTATTCCAAAAACATCCTACTTCTCCTGATGTCATCATTCATAAGCATGGAAAAAAAAACCCGGGCGGTATTTTTACAATTCTCAGTTAAGGTTACTAAAGCTAAAACCTCATTTGTGCATCAAAATATGGACATCGCATCTGTCAGTTCCTTTAGCAAAATCCATTCATGCAATACATTCTCTTCCGAAAACTGGGCATTGTCCAGAGTATTTGTCCATAAGGTTTTTATGGAATCCTGTATCGATGTGAGACTCATCTTTTTTCGGTCTCGGGTTGATGAGGTCTTCATCCCGGTTCCCAATTTGAAGAACGCACGTCTTCAAAGCGACAACAGGCTTCAGATTCACCAGGAGATGGATCTACTCCTTCTCCATTTGTGATTTAGGGAAAGTATGCTCCTGGCTTGCCACCCGAAGAGGGGAATTCCATTGATAGGCAATCGTCACTACTTGAAACCCTCGAGTTGGCTTTTTAGGTTAAGAAGATTGATTGAATTGTCCACTTGAACCAGACACCCTATCCTGCTGTTTAGGTATGCTCCCTCCAGCATGAGCGCTTTTCGGAACTGCAAGTAGTGTCTAAAAATCCAAAGAAAGTGGAAGGTTTTCAAGTAATCTCTTAGGCAAGCGAGGTCAGTCAAAGGATTCAGCAACTAGAGCAACAGTTTGATCCCCTTGGATTGAAAAACAAATGTCAGGGAGGTCCTAAAATCAATCTCTAATTAAGGGAAACTTGATAACTACTAAAGTCGACTCTTCCCCTTTCTACTTCCTCTCTCAAAATGAAACTGATATGAAAGCTCTTATGTGACTATGGCTTTGAGTGTGATTGTGAAGTTGTTGCTATCCTTGTGGCTAGAGTAATTTGGTTGGGAGAACTCCCTCCCTTAATACAGGAGAAGATGGTGCTCGAGGATCTTCTCGTGAATCAAAGGTGTATAAAAAGCCCTTATATTCCCAGCCGAAACCTTTGTGGTTATAATTAGAATGCCGAAAGGAGACTACGAATCAAAAGTAAAAGGTAATATAATAGTTTTCCTCGAAACCAGACTTTACAGAGTCATCAAAATGGTCCAAAGGGCTAAAGTCAGAGGATTCTTATTTTATTTATTATATTTCAGGATATTGCAAGTGGTCCACTCTCATCTACAACAAGATTATTTTCTCCTAGACTCTACTGCGTGGATTCTCATCATCATTTAAAATCTGCTTCAAGGCACTAAGCCTTGTCGTCGACTCCTTTTCCCATATATCTGTGAGATATATGTTGACTCCCCTTTCGATGTCTTGGGGGTCACGAATTTGAATCCCCCTATTAGTATGGACTCGGTTCACTTTGTCCACTATAAGTTGGATGTGAGTTGGTGTGCTCTTATCAGCTCTAACTTGGCTCCATATCAATCACTGAATTCCATTTCTATTTTTAGATTGCACGAGCTAGCCAGAAGGCGGCGTAAACGTAGCTTGCTTCTAGAAGATTCTATAATGATCCATTGGAATCGGCCTCGGGTGACGCATCTCTACATTTTATTTTTTCTATGAATAAATATCCTGATTTTCATTATTTTGATTCAGAATTCGGATTGATGAACTAAATCAGATAGTTATATGAGTGAAATAAAGCAACTTCTATTTATTCAGTTTAAATTAATACACATTTTCCACGTTAGGAAGCAATGGTCCAGCTTATCATTGAAAAGAGGCAGCCGCATGTGAAAGTTGATGGGATCATAATCTTCCTAATTTGGAGCGCAAGTACAAGATAGCCGAGGGTTTTCCTACTTTCACAACCAATCCCGGTGATATAAATGGGATCCCGTGATTTCGGTATCTGAAGCTACTTAGCAGATTTTTTCAAATGCCGGAAAAAGAGTGAAACACCTTTTACTCCTCTTCCCTAGAAGATATAGAAGACTGGAAGGGATACCTTTTCCTCAGATTATTAATGGAAAATTTACCAGGCAGATCTTGTGCCACTCCACCTGGTCGTATGAAACTGGCATTCATCCTAGCTCCCGAGACTCTTTCATATAATTCCAACAATTTCTCTCATTGGGCATGAGAAATGGACTGAAGGGTGCTTGACCGCATCTTGGGAGAAACCGTGGGGAATGAACACGAGGAGGCCCCAATCAGATATCCAATTACTTCGATTTGAATTATCTGGAGGACGCCTTATATATATTATATCAAAAAGATGGATAATCAATCATATTTCTCGATTAAATAGAAGCCGAAAGAGGTGAATAGGGTCCCAAACAAATAACGAAAAAATAGTAGCAGACATCAGACTTGGTACATATGCTAGAATGGTGAGACTAATAAGAGCACAACGAATTAGCGTAACCGTTAGTGCTGCTGCTCGTAAGTCAGCTGACTGAGTCATCACCTTCTAATAGAAAAGTAACCCCATAATACCACACTGGGTAAGGAAAGAAAGCGGAAAGAAAAGGTGAGAGCATAGTGATCGTCGGAGCTCAATACCTCCCAAGGAAAATCCCAAATTGGATCCTAAATTGACGGATTCTATTGATTTGTAGGACACTCGACTCATTTCAGCTAAGCTAATAAATATATAATATATAATATATTAGAATGAAATAAACGCTGTCACTTTCCGCTAGCCTTGTCCAGTAACACACTCGGCAGAATCAAACCAATGGAACATCACACCAATACAACGTGCTGGATTGGCTCATGATGGATAAACCAACTAATTGATTGTTCTTCAACAACAGAATTTGTAACACATATTGTAATGTGAAGCCGTCCGAGATTTGGCTCGACCCAGGATAAAAAAAACTGAGTCGGGCTTTAGAATTAGAGGCCCGAGCCGGGCTCAACTCAAAAAGCCCGGGCCCGGCCTGTGCTTAAGAAAATAAAATATTTATAATATATATATAAAATAAATTTTTATATTAAAATATCGGGCCGGATAAAGCCCGGCCCGAGCCCGAGCCGACCCGACCCGACCCAGTAACAGCTCTGGCCGGGCTTTTCCTGGGTCCAGGCCTTAATTTTACTTTTCGGGCTCGGGCCGGGCTTATCAAAGCCCGAGTCCATTTCCATGTATAACCGTTCAGATCACCCTGTTTCTGGGAACATCTGGCATTTTGAAACACATCCGGTCGGAAATTACGTACCTCCGGCTGGATATATTGAACTTCTGATTACTGTTTAACTCGTATGTCTGTCCCTATGACCCGTGTTTTATAAGACCCTGTTGTAGCTCTGATCCGCAGGATTACTGATTGGTCGCCCCCAGATTTGGCCCAACTCTGCATTGCGTTACCTCCATCGAATCAAGATGTAGGAAACACATTTCCTAGCGTGCAACGGAAATGCCTTAGGCACCGGAATCAACCTTGAATATTTTCTTACCTCCTCCCTTTGTGGAAACCGAATTCCACCAAATCTTGGTGATTGGATTTGCTCATCGATGTGGATGTGTTTCCTTGGAGATCCGATGCTATGATCAACCACCCGATCTTCCGAACTATGACTCAAAACCAACAAATCTAAGTGTAGGCTTCACACACAAAGTGTAATCTCTAAACTCTTTAGAGTAGTATTTTGTCACAAAATATTTTAGCTTTTAGAAAGAGTAAATGAAGAAGATGGAGATTTAATTCACTCTTTTTCTTTCTATTCTCAATACTTGAGAAAATTTTATTTTCTCTCGACTCTTGATGAAAATAAAATTATGGATTTTCTCTTTTTCTCTCCAATTCTCTCACAACTCTTGTAAGAATGGTAGACAACTTTCTTCAACCCTTGAGTGGAAATGGTCGAGATTATATTCCTTTCCAAAGCCAACAAAACCTTATCACTGATCCACCCATGCCATTCTATTGTAATGGCAAACACAATTAAGTGAAATTCCAAGCAAAGACATGTGAAATAGACAAATGTTAGGTTATTAGGCCATACCTAATTAGACATAAAATATTGGAGAGTATGACAGACCATATGGACTTGTCTCCAAGATAATACATATACTATTATCTTTATAATGATATAATTATCATAATTATGATGTAATAATTATCTCATAATTATTACTTGATTATCTCATAATCTAGCATTATCAAAATGATGTAATAATTATCTCATAATTATAATTTGATTATCTTATAATCAAAGAATTCTAGAAAACATTATATTAAACTAATTTAATATATTTTTCATTTATGACAAATTATATTATTAATCACATTGATAATATATAAATATATATATGAGCTCCAATTATATTAGGTTTGCTATAGTTAATCGAGCTAGCACGGGGACCGAATAGACCTACAATTGCAAGCTCCTATAATCCCGGTATATTAATGAAACTCTTTAATTAAATATTTCGAATGATTAAACTTCGCATTATTCCACTAAAAATTCGAAGTTGCACTCTTATTGCCATAGATGGAAAATATAAGCCAAACAACTTCAGTGTCCATAGATATAGTCATTACATACAGA